>JAOTQR010127817.1:0-22669 GCA_025774065.1 Solanum ossicruentum
GCCGCCGCCGGGCCGGGCGCGGAGGGGGGGGCGGGGCCGCGGGCTTTGCGCCTCAACTGCGTCGCGCGGGGGGTAGTAGACCCATGCAACCATGTTGAGGGGTTTGTACCTCAATCTCCTTGCCAAGGAGGTGGTAGGCCTTGGTTGCTAATAATGATCTCTTCCTACAAATGTAATATGTTCTATGTAAGCATGCTTTACTACAAGCATTGATCATGCATGTCATATTGCTATATACTCATTCATTGCCTAAATATGCATTTTGATTATGTTGCCTATCTCTTGTTGCATTGCATCCTACATACTTAGTACATTTAAACATACTAACGCATACTCTATGCCTACATGATATCACCATGTAGGAACCGGGGCTCCTATTGATTCTCCTCCACGTGGCTAGACGAATTGTTCAAGTTAGCTTTTCGTGAGTCCTCATGTCCGGGGACAATATCTATCTTTTCTCATGCTTATGCTTTGACTATATCTTTTATATTTGGATTAGCTATTGTCATTATTATAAAGATGAGACTAGTTACTAGTCTTGGCCCCCACTAAGTTCTAGGGTTAGAGGTGTTATTGGACAAGTTATGTAAAGATGCTATAAGCTTGACTCTCTTTTGACTCTTGATGTTTTATGATATGAAATGATTCCCTTAGCCCCTTTATCCTTATTTTATTCCCTTATTGTTGATTAAATTGCTTCTACAACCAAGGATGTGTAATGATATGCTAAGAGGCCTAATTCGGGACCGTTTGGGTTCTCTATTTATCGTGTCACGTCTAGGACCTAGTTTGGATCGTGAAAAACTTGATATTAGAGCACCAGGTTGATAATGTTCCTCGGCATCCAACACACCGCCGATTAGAGTCTTATTCATAGTTGTGAAGCGCGCCACGACTATGAATGAGAGGCTATGAGGCGTCTTTGGAAATATTTCCCTTCTTTTGATCTATGTCGTGCAATAGAATTAAGTCTCATAAGGATTATTTCTTATTTTAGTCCTTGCGTTTCATAATTTGTCTCAAGCTATGCAGGACGGTGATATATCAAATGCGGAGGTTCACAATGCTCTGTGGGTATTGGCCAAAGTGATGACAAACTTGACAACTCAACTCAATCAACAAGTGAGTGCCCCCGAGACTTCAAGTGGTAAAATGAGGAAGGGAAAGGGTAAGGAGGCCAAGAGGGCCTGTTTTGAAGGAAAGTTCCAAAGTCACAGGGGTAGGGGTGGTGCGTTGCCTTATGCTAGGTGCCCAAGATGCGGTAGATGCCATGATAGCCCATGCTTGAAAGGTACGGATGCTTGCTATGTTTGTGGGGAGATGGGTCATAAGGTAAATGATTATCCTTGTAAACGCATCAAAGGGTAAAGGTGGTTATGTTGATCAAAGAGAAGATGATGGTGGACAAACTCCTCCTTCATTCAACAAGTGTTGAAGGTATCACTCGAGAGATTGGTTAGCTGGTTCGGGTGCATGTTTTGGGTGTGGTGGAGTGGATCATAAGATGAGACGTTGTCGTGGGTCCCTAAAGGTCATAAGGATGGTCGTCGACATTCTCTACCATACCCCTCTAGTGGTCGCTAGGCTTTGCATGGTACTTCACAGGTAAGTTGAAGATCTTGATTTTATGGATCCAGCTTCCACTATTCCTTTCATTATTCCTTTTGGTTGCTAGTGGGCTTCTTGCGTGCCTCGAGTTGTTGTATGAATGTTCGGAGTCTACGCCTATGTTGATTCTATTGTTGTTTGAAAGTTCATAGGTATTATTCCGTGTTCATATTGTAGTAGGTCTTTCCTTGTGACTTGTTGGGTTCGATGTGGTGGATTTTAATGTCATGCTTGGAATGGATTGGTTACATGCATATTGTGCTCCCATTGATTGTAGCACCCATAGAGTTAGATTCCAATTCTCTAATAAACCCTTTCTTTAGTGGTAGTGAAGAGGTATGCTCATTTCTTGTCTTGAGGTACAATTGATCCCTACGGGTGGCATTTATCATCTTGTAAGAGTTAGGGGTGTTGAACTTAAGTTATTTCTATTGAGTTGTTTCGATATTAGATGAGTTCCTTGATGTCATTCCTAGTGAACTTCCCAGTGTTTTTTGTATAGAAGAAGTTGGTTCCCTTAGAAAGTGTATTGATTACCGGTAACTTATTAGGGTCACTATAAAGAATGAGTACACTCCCAAGGATTTATGATCTATTTGACCGACTTCAATGTGTTAGTCACTTCTCTAAGATTGATTTTTGGTTCGGGTTTTATCCTCAAGTGAGGACGAGGATAGGTGATATCCCTAGGTGCCTTTTCGGGCTTAGAATGAGCATTTTGAGTCGTGGTGGAGTTGATTGGTTGACTTATGCACCAGCTATGTTTATAGGTTTCATGAATAGGGTCTTAAAACCCTACCTTGGCATGTTTGTGGTGGTCTCTGGTGATGAAGTATTGATTCATTTAGAGCATATGACTCATTTAAGGGTAGTTCTACAAAGATTAAGGGAAGAGAATGTGTATACAAGGTATGGAAAATGCGAGTTTTGGTTGAAAAAGATTGCCTCTCTAGGACATGTGGTGTTGGGGGATGACATTAAGGTGAATCCTAAGAAGACAAATGTAATTAGAAATTGGCCTAGACCTTTGACTTCCTCGGACATTAGGAGTTTCTTGGGCTTAGCGGGTTACTATCCGAGGTTTGTAAATGAGATCTCTTTTATTGCTCCTCCCATACTCGATTGACTCGAAAGAAAACTAAGTTTCTGTGGACCGATGAGTATGAAAAGAGTTTCCAAACCTTGAAGGATAAGTTTGTCTTCGCTCCTATATTGTCTCTACCAGAAGGGTTGGAAGGATTTGTTGTGTATTGTGATGCCTCCCAAATTAGTTTGGGTTGTGTTTTGATGAGAAATGGTAAGGCAATAGCTTATTCTTTTAGACAATTTGAGATGCATGAGAAGGATTATCTTATCTATGACCCTGAGTTGTCCGCCGTTACATTTGCTTTGAAAATTTGATGTCATTATTTGTATGGGGTGCATGTTGAGGTATTTACCGATCACAAGAGTCTCCAATATCTGTTTACCCAAAGGATCTTATCTTGAGACAAAGAAGGTAGTTAGAATTTCTTAAGCATTATGATATGAGTGTGCATTATCATCTCGGTAAGACTAATGTTGTGGTCCGTGCTTTGACTAGGGTGTCCATGGGCATCCTAGTTCATGTTGATAGCGGTAGCAAAGGGGTGGTTAGGGAGGTCCACCGGTTGGCTAGATTGAGGGTTAGGTTGGGAGAGGTTGACTATGGTGGTATTATGGTTGTTGGTGGTTCAAAATCTTCCTTGGTTGATGAGGTAGAAGCAAAGCAAGATCTTGATCCCTCCTTGTTAGAATTGAAGGCTTTGGTGAGCGTTGGCAAGATGGAGATTTTCTCCCAAGGGGTAGATGGTGCCCTTAGGTACCAAGGTAGGTTGTGTGTGTCTAGTGTTGATGATTTGAGAAAGAGGGTTCTTGATGGGACTAATAATAGCTATCATTCTAGCATTGGTATGGCTCCTTTTGAGTCCCTCTATCGTAGGCGTTTTAGATAGCCGGTTGGGTGGTTTGAAGTGGGAGAAATAGCTTTGTTGGGTCCAGATTGTAAGGTGTTCATTCAAGCTTCAAGTCTCCATTTCAAATCTTCTTCAAGGATTCTCCAAAGTCAAGGAATGTAGGTTTCAATCATTGGGTCCTTTCACCCATTGTGCCTAAGCTTCCTTTTTACCTAAATCACATGTTTCTAAGTTGATTTTACTTATGGGTATTCTATTATGAATTTGACTATGTACTATGTTGGAATTTTATGAAAGTGTGACTGTTGAAGCATGTTTGAGCTTTGAATCTGTAATCTATCTTGAGATTTGATGAAGGATTTTGATGTAAATTGCATAAGGGTGTTACCAAGTATTGGTGGATGGTTTAATATTGAATTTGCTTGCGTGATTTCACTCTTGAATTGTATGATTTTACACTAGCATAACATACCCACCAAGTGTTTGATAAAATATCTGGTTGAGGTTTCTTGACCCATCGATGATCTATTTCATGACCTATGACTTGTATGACTTTATGATGATAAAATAATGGTATAAATGTGTTGATTTCATGAAAAGTATCTATTCTTTTGGAAGTTGATCAATTGCCTTGTTCCGGGGGGTAGTACGCCCGAACAACCATGTTGGGGCGTTTGTACCTCAATTGCCTTACTCGGGAGGTAGTAGGCCCGTGCAACCATGTTGGGGGGGTTTGTACCTCAATTGCCTCACTTAGGAGGCAGTAGGCCCGTGCAACAATATTGGGGGGTTTGTACCTCAATTACCTCGCTCGGGAGATAGTAAGCCCATGCAACCATGTTGGGGATTTGTACCTTAATTGCCTCGCTCGAGAGGTAGTAGGCTTGTGCAACCATGTTGAGGGGTTCGTACCTCAATCGCCTCGCCAAAGAGGTGGTAGGTCTTGGTTACTAATAATGGTCTCTTCCTACACATGTAATATGTTCTATTTAAGCATGTTTTACTACAAGCATTGATCATGCATGCCATATTGCTATATACTCATTCATTGCCTAAATATGCATTTCGATTATGTTTCCTATCTCCTGTTGCAACTTGATATCACCATGTAGGAACCGTGGCTCCTATTGATTCTCCTCCACGTGGCTAGACGGATTGTTCAAGTTAGCTTTTGGTGAGTCCTCATGTCCGGGGACAATATCTATCTTTTCTCATGCTTATACTTAGACTATATCTTGTATATTTGGATTAACTATTTTCATTATTATGAGGGTGAGACCGGTTGTTTGTCTTGGCCCCCGCTAAGTTCTATGTTTAGAGGTGTTATTGGACAGTTATGTAAAAATGTTATAAGCTTGACTCTCTTTTGACTCTTGATGTTTTATTATATGAAATGGTTCCCTTATCCCCCTTTATCCTTATTCTATTCCCTTATTGTTGCTTAAATTGCTTCCATGGCCAAGGATGTGTGATGATATGCTAAGAGGCTTGATTTGGGACACTCTGGGTTCCCCATTCGTCGTGTCATGTCTAGGCCCTAGTTTGGGTCGTGACAGTGTTACCCTTGGCGTTGTCCTCATTCACAAAATAAACTTAGTCCTTATTCCACTCCCTGTGTCTTTCTTGGCTATAGTCGCAAAGGCTACAAGTGTTACGATCGTGTCTTTAACAAATTCTTTATCTCACGTCATATGTTTTTTGATGAATAGGTATTCCCTTTTCAAGAAGTCAATGGTGTGTGTGTTGCTTCTACTAAGCCTAACACAAACTAATCTCTTCCTCTTATTACTCCTAATATTGTTCCAACTGCACCTATGCATCCAACAAGGTTGCAACCTCAACCACCAATCAGCCAAGAATCCGCCTTACCTCATCTGTCATCCTCTCCACAGTGTTCTCTAGCACCCTCCCCATCTATATCACAGGCTTCTCCAATTTCACTTGGTACTGGCTCAATTAATACATAAGTTCAAGACCTTTATATTTTGATTGATGATGATGTTCCTGATTCTCCACGTGACTATGATTCTAATGGTGTTACTTCATTGGGTGTAGTCACACCTATTCAGAATCATCCAATGGTTACATGAGCGCAAACTAAAAATCTTAAGCCCAAACATATCCAGTCCTTCTCTGGATCCTGTGGCATTGCTCTTGATCCCACATGGTACATTCAGGCAATTAAAATTCCTGATCTCCACTATCTCAGCAGAATATAATGAGCTCATTGCAACTAGTACAGGGAAGTCAGTTCCACCCCATCAGGCTACAGATGTCATTGGTTGTAAATGGGTTTTCAAGACAAATAAAAGACCAGATAGCGCCATTGAATAACATAAGGCAAGATTAGTTGCCAAGGGTTTCCATCAATGCCCTAGAATTGACTTTGATGATACTTTCAGTCCTGTTGTCAAAGCTACAACCATTTTCCTATTGCTTTCTATGGTGGTGTCACAGGGATGGATTGTTAATCAACTTGATATCTCTAATGTGTTCTTGCATGGTAAGCTAGATGAGGATGTATACATGTAAATCCCCAAAAGGTGCCCAAAAATGTGCCTCGTAAATGCCCATAATCGTAATTTTTATATATCTCAAAATTCATGCGTGATATCGAAAATTTGACTTCATATTCGTGATCAGTGGGCAAATTTGAGTGGAAAATGGGTGTAATCCTGATTTTAACATAACTGTAGCAAAAAATAATTTTTCAAAAACTCCTTATCCAAAAAGGATCCGTGCCCCTGGCGCCATGCGGCCAGGGTGCGGACCAGTGTTATATTGTTGCCAGTTTTACTATTTTGGTCCAAGGCCTTGGGGTCTTGGGCCTAAGCCTTCCTATGCATAAAAACACCTACATTTAGTCATTTTTCAACTCTACATCACTCAAGACACTCTCAAAACCCTTTCTAACGCTTAGCCAAATATTTCATCCAAATTCAAGTGACTCAAACTCATTTCGGGATCTCCATAATTTCATTCAAGCTTTGAGTTCTCATCCAAATCTTCATCAAGAAAATCTATAGAGTTGAGGTATGTTGGTTTCAACTATTGGGTTCTTTCACCCATGGTGCCCAACCTTCTTTTTCATGTAAATTGCATTTTTTCAAGTTGGTTATCTATGGGTATCTTCTATTATGAAATTTGAATATAAACTATGTTGGGGTTTCATAAAATTTGATCGTTCACCCGAGGAGGAACCGGCCCCTCCCACTCCTCAAGCTCCTCATGATGGGGGAGCATCTCCTGAAGAGTTCTAGAATGCTATTACCATGCTAGCCCATGCCTTGGCTAATCAAATCAACCAAGGGGCCCAAGACTCTCATGCTCCTACTCAAGTTTCTAGGGTTAGGGATTTTACAAGATGAACCCACCAGAGTTCCATAGGTCTAAAGTGGATGAGGACCCTCAAGAATTTATTAATGAGATGCACAAAGTGTTGTCTATTATGGGGGTTAACTCGGAGGAGAAAGTGGAATTGGCAGCCTACCAACTCAAAGGGGTGGCCCAAATACAGTTTACCTAATGGAAAGTGAAGAAGGGAAACAACAATGTGATCCTTTGGGAGGAGTTCAAGGCGGTATTTCTCAACCGGTTCTTCCCTCTTGAGCTAAGGGAGGCCAAAATGATGCAATTTATGAATCTAAAGTAAGGTTCAATGAGTGTGAGAGAGCATGCCCTCAAGTTCAACCAACCCTCCAAATATGCTCCAAAATTGGTGGCTGAGCCAAGGTCTAGGAAGAACAAGTTTGTGATTGGTGTATTCGATTTGGTGAATGAAGAGTGTCATACTGCCATGTTGATAAGTGATATGGACTTATCTCACCTCATAACTCATGTTGAACAATTAGAAGGGGAAAATTTGATAAAGGGCCCGTTTTGAAGGTGGATTCCAAAATCCTAAGGGTGGATGGTTTCCTCAAGGCCACAAGTTCCAAGGCCAAAGTTCTTCAAGTACTCCTAATAGAAGGGTTGCTAATGTTAATCAAAGATTCCAAGGTGGTGGCGGTGTGGTGCCTAATGCTATGTGTCCAAAATATGGTAGAGGGCATAATGGCCAATGTTTGAGGAACATTAATGCTTGTTATGGTTGTGGTGAAGTGGGTCATAAGACGATTGATTGTCCTCGTAATCAAAACAAGGGTTGAGATGGCCGTCCATAAGGCCAAGGCACAAATGCGGGTCTTAGGGGAAGAGGAGGCCAACAAGGTGTTGCCCCAAGGCACAATAGATTCTATGCTCTTCAAGGGAGACAAGGGGTAGAGGAGGCACCTGATGTCATCATCGGTTTGTTAAAAGTCTTTAATTTTGATGTGTATGCATTGATAGACCTGGGTGCCACTCTTTCTTTTATTACTCTTTTTGTTGCCAAAAAGCTTCATATAAAACCCGAATTGTTGTGTGAGCCATATGAAGTTTCTACTCCCGTTGGTCCATCTATTGTTCCTATAAGATTCCCTAGAAATTGTCCCATATCCATTTTGCATAAAATATTACCTTGTGATTTTGTTGAGTTGGATATGGTGGCAAAGAGAAGGATAGAGAGGTCCATCGGTTGGCTAGATTAGGGGTTAGATTGGAAGAGATTGATAATGGTAGTGTAGTGGTTGTTGATAGCTCTAAAGTCTTCATTGATTGAGGAGGTGAAGGCAAAGCAAGATCTTGACCCTACCTTGTTAGAATTGAAGGCCTTGGTGAGAGATGGTAAGGTGGAGGTTTTCTCCCAAGGGGGAGATGGTGCCATTAGGTACCAAGGTAGGTTGTGTCTGCCTAATGTTGATGACTTGCGAAAGAAAATCCTCGATGGGGCTCATAATTCTTCCTATTTTATTCACCCCTGTTCTAAATAGATGTATAGAGATATAAGGGAAGTGTATCAGTGGGGTGGTATGAAGAGAGATATTGCTAAGTTTGTATCCAATTGTCATATTTGCCAACAAGTTAAAGTCGAGCATCAAAGGCCGGGTTGCTTAGCCCAAGATATAGAGATTCCTACTTGGAAGTGGGAGGAAATTAACATGGATTTTGTAGTTGGATTGTCTAAGACTAGAAAGTGTTTTGATTCTATTTGGGTTGTGGTTGATAGAATGAAAAAGTCTGCTCATTTCCTAACGGTTAAGACTACTTATGGTGCTGAAGATTATGCCAAATTGTATATTCATGAGTTGGTTATATAGCATAGGGCACCTTTGTCTATCTTATTAGATCAGGGTGCCCAATTTTGGAGGTCCTTCCAGAGAGGTCTTAGTACCAAGGCTAAACTTAGTACGGCCTTTCACCCTCAAATGGATGGCCAAGCCGAAAAAACTATCTAAACTCTAGAGGATATACTTAGAGCTTTGTGTTTAGGAGTTTAAGGGTAGTTGAGATGAACACCTTCCACCCATTGAGTTTTCTTACAACAATAGTTATCATTTAAGCATTGGTATGGCTCCTTTTGAGGCTCTCTATGGTAGACGTTGTAGGTCCCCGGTTGGATGGTTTGAGGTGGGGGAGATGGCCTTGTTAGGTACGAATTTGGTTATGGAGGCCATGGAGAAGGTGCAGTTGATAAGGCAAAGATTGAAAGCAGTCCAAAGTAGAAAAAAGTCCTATGCCGATGTGAGGAGAAAGGATCTTGAACTCAAGGTTGGTGATTGGGTATATTTGAAGGTCTCACCCATGAAGGGTGTAGTTCTTTTAGGTAAAAAGGGTAAATTGAGTCCAAGATTTGTGGATCCTTATAGAGTGTTGAGGAGGATTGGTAAGGTGGCCTATGAGTTGGAGTTGCCCAATGATATGAATATGGTCCATCCGGTCTTCCATGTGTCTATGTTAAGGAAGTGTGCAGGTGACCTAAGTGTTATTGTGCCTTTAGATGTTGCGGGTGATGTTGAAGACAACTTGACTTATGAAGAGGTCCCGGTAGAAATGTTTGGATAGACAAGTGAAGAGGTTGAGGAACAAAGATGTAGCTTCCGTTAAGGTCCTTTGGAGGAACCAACAAGTTGAAAGTACCACATGGGAAGCCGAGGCAGACACGCAAAAGCGATATCCCTTTCTCTTCCATCCTACTCAAGCCTAAGGTACTAACTTAAGTCTCCTATGTGATTTCAAGTCTTATGTTTCAGCCCTTACATCATTTGCATGCATTCATGTTTATGTTGACAAGTTCATGGTGATTTTGACACTTATGTTGAGATTTTTGAAAATGGTGTTTAAGTGCATTGTTACATTCTTGTTGGGCTGATTTCATCATGATTACTTTTCTTATATACACTTCTTTGATATTCGGGGATGAATGTTCCCAAGGGGGAGATATTGAAACGCCCCAAAAAGTGCCCAAAAATGTGTCTCGAAAATGTCCATAATCGTAATTTCCATATATCTCAAAATCCAAATGCGGTATCAAAAATTCGACTTCATATTTATGATAAGGGGGAAAAATTGAGTGGGAAATGGGTGTAACCCCGATTTTGGAGAAACTATAGAGAAAAATAATTTTTCAAAAATTCCTTATCTAGAGAGGATCCGCGCCCTTGGCGCTACGCAGCCAGGACATAGACCAGTGTTATTTTGTTGCCAATTTTACTGTTTCGATCCAAGGAATTGAGGTCTAGTGCCTAAACTTTCCTATGCATAAAAACACCTATATATAGTCGTTTTTCAACCTTATATTATTCAAGATACTCTCAAAACCCTCTCTAATACTTAGACAAACTCATTTTTAGATCTCAAGAATTTCTTCAAGCTTCAAGTTCTCATCAAATCTTCATCAAAGAAACCTCCAAAGTTGAGCTATGTGGGTTTCAATCACTGGGTCCTTCATCCATGGTGCCCAACCTTCTTTTTCATGTAAATTTCATGTTTTCAAGTTGGTTATCTATGGGTATCTTCTATAATGAAATTTAAATATAAACTATGTTGAGGTTTCATAAAATATGATTTTGAGCTATGAATCTATGATCTATTATGGGATTTGATGAGGGATTTCAATGTATCTTGCATGAGGGTATTACCAGGTGTTGGTGGGTTGATTTACCTTGAGTTTTCTTACATGATTTCACTATTGATTTGCATGGTTTTAAACTAGTATTACACTTGCCAAGTGTTTGATAAAATGATCGGTTAAGAATTCTTAAGCTATTGATGAGCTATTGCATGGCCTATGAGTCAATTGACTTTATGATAATGAAAGGAATGTATGTATGTGTTGAATTTATGAAAAGTATCTATGGTGTTGCAAGTTGACCATATCTTGTTAGGGATGCTAAGTCCAATCACCTTGTTAAAGGGATGTTAAGCCTCAATAACCTTGTCGGGGGGTGTTAGGCCCGTACTACCTTGTTGAGGGATAAATACCTCAATTGCCTTGTCGGGGGATGGTAAGCCCGTACTACCATGTTGGGGGGTAGATACCTCAACCACCTTGTTAGGGGGCGGTAAGCCCGTACTACTACTTTGGGGGGTAGATACCTCAATCACCTTGTCGGGGGGTTGTAAGCCCATAGTACTATTGAGGGGTAGATACCTCAATCACCTTCCAAGGGGGTGGTATTCCTTGGATTCCAAGTACTAATGTGCTTAGTCTATGATGATGATCTCTTCCTACACATGTAATATGTTCTATACAAGCATATTTTACTTCAACCATTGATCATGCATGTCATATTGTTAGTATACTACCCATTGCATATGTTTATATATTTTGACTATGTTGCCTATCTCTTGTTGCATTGCATCGTACATACTTTGTACATTCAAACGTACTAACACATACTCTATGCCTACATGATGTTGCCATGTAGGAACCGGAGATCCTCACGATCATCCTCCACGTGGCTAGTTGTGATATCTTAAAGATAAGCTTTGGTGAGTCCTCAAGTTCGGGGATATTGGCTATGCTACTCTTTCTTATGTTAATTATTATGTTGAACTCTTGATACTATGAGGGTGATCCCGAAAAGTGTCTTGGCCTCCGCCCTATCTATGCTAGAGGTGTTGTTGGCCAAGTGATGTAATTATGCTATGTTCTTGACTCTTGATTGTGTATGGTTATCTAAGACTTCCCTTAGTCCCTTTATCATTATTTTTACTCTCTTGTTGTTGCCTAATTGCTTCCGCGACCAAGGATGTATAAATGATATGCTAAGAGGCTTTTTTGGGGTCCCTTCGGGTTCCCATTCGTCATGTCACATCTATGTCCTACTCTTGGGTCTGACAAGATCGTTCAACCTCCAGGTTTTGTTGACCCCAATTATCTTGATTGCATATTCAAGCTAGAAAAGTCTATTTATCACTTTAAACAGGCTCCTCGAGTCTAGAATAAATATTTGACGGATGCCTTGCGTGAGCTTGGTTTCAAGGTTCTAAAATAGATTCGTCACTCTTTTTTTAGAAGCAGGGGCCTGGAAACACTATTTTGTCGGATTTATGTTGATGACATTATACTCTTGGGCATGTCTGTGCATCTAGTATTTTCATTGATTCAACAATTAGAAATCAGGTTCAGTTCAACTTGGGCAAGCTTAATTACTTCTTGGGTATTGAAGCTTCATGTAAATCTAATTGGTTGTTGTCATATCAGTCTAGATATACACATGATCTCTTTGAACGTAGTAACATGCTAACCTGCAATGATATATATCTACTCCGATGTGCCCAAGAAATAAGTTGCACGCCAGTGACAACACTCAGTTTCTTAATGAAAGTCTTTATCAAAGTATTATCGATGGCTTTACAATACCTCACTTTCACTGGACCTAGTATTTCCTTCTCGATCAATAAAGTTTGTCAGTTCATGCATAGTCCAACAAAGAAACATTGGGCAGCAGTTAAGCGTATCTTAAGATATCTCAAATCTACTTCTTCTCATGGCATTTTTTTTGAATCAGAACTCTCACCAATTTCAAGGATATTGTGAAGTTAATTTGGGAGGAAGTATAGATGATCGAAAGTCTACTACTGGTTTTGCAATTTTTTTTGGTTCGTCGCTTGTTTCTTGGTGTTCTCGCAAACAACAATCAGTCTCGCGCTCCACTACCGAGGCCAAATGTCGCTCTCTTACTGCTGCCACCAGTGAACTTCTCGTCTTTTGTTGAAAGAAATTGCCCTTTCTTTAGATTTTGTACCTTTGTTATGGTGTGATAATTTAAATGCTACCTATCTTACCTCTAACCTAATGTTTCACTCTCGCACCAAACATATGGAGATCGATTTTCACTTCATTCGAGATCTTGTACACAAAAAGGAACTTCAAGTTTTGTATATTTCTTTTCATGACCAGTTTGCAGATATTCTTGCCCAGCCTCTCTTGAAGGGTCATTTTTATACTTTGTGTGGCAAGTTGAACCTTAAACTTGGTTCAACTTAAATGGTTACTTGGTTATTACTGTGACTAATCTAACTTTGAAATAATCTAAGTAAAAATAAAATATTATGATCCTCCTTACCAACCTAAAGCATAATAACAAATGGCTACAACAACACAAAATTAAAAGACATAGAAGTATGAAAAACAAACAACAAATAATATAAGAACATTTTCTTGTAAAGTTTGAATCATCGATGGAAGATTTATCAATAACTTGGCAAAAAATTTGCCCAGTGCAGTCAAATGGCTTCTAAATATTTAGCATTTAAGTTATTCAAAAACAAGACTACTGGAATGCCGGCTTAATATCATAGATGTTATATATAGCATCATAATATTTACAATAAACCCAAGTGAGTCATCCATGGAATCATTGTTCTACTAGTAGTGATAATACAATAAAAAAATGTTAAAGTTATTCGGAGTTTTTAGTTACATGATATCATAACCATATCTTAATCCACAATAACAGGATGGTAGAATTGGAGTCCAGCCAAGCTTTTGCATTCCCAAAAGTTATGACATAGCAAGACATCAAGGTACCTGGGAAAACATGTAAATATCATAAAGTAGAACTTACTCCATTGTTGGCCATTATATGTTATGTAAATCTGCAGTATATGACAGATTATATTATCAATATGGGGTAAACTCAAAAAGTCTACTCATAGGTACATTTCAGTGCAAGCAACAAGAGAGCGATCAAGTGAATAATACAGACAATCAAGTTCAAGAAGGAAATCATTTTTTTCCAAAAATAACAGGTCCTAGCTTCCTCCACTGGACAACATTACATGATTGCATCTTTGTTTGAAAGAACCAGACGTAATAACTTCTAGAAGTTATAGGAGATGAACAGAACATTTCAAATGGGATTGGCACGCCTATAACATTTGCATCAGATTACTACAACGAAAAAATGACTTTCAATGGCAATACATATGCACATTAATAGAGATTGCAAAAGCCTTGTCAGCATTTTGATTTTATTGGATTTAACGTTGTTATAAGCTTGCAAAGAGTTCTAATTGTCTCTCTCTCACTCTCTCTCTCTATATATATATAGAAGTAACTAAGGTATTGCCATTAATTAATTGCAGCTAAAGATCAAAGTGTATGCATCATTATCAACTTGACTTGTACGGTCTTGGGGTGGACTTTGATGGGCTAACCGTGAAAGTGACTTTATTATTCTTATTGTAATTTGATTGTAATTTTAAATTATTTGGGCTTTTCTTATGGATATAATATTTGTTATCGACATTAACTGATGGTCCCTATTTGTGAAAGTGAAAAGAGTAGTTTCCCTTGATCACACTAGTAAACTGTAAGATGCATGAGTAATTTGTTTAAAAATTTGCTGAAACTCGCTAGGTAAGAAATAGTTGAACTATAAGAGGCATATAACAAATAAAATGGGAGCTTTTAGCTCCAGAAATAGGGGTTTTGCTTCTTTCTTGTGTACATTACGTGTTCCACTTCAAGGATTATTTGCCTTAGAATTTGTAGCAGCAAAGGGAAAAGTGTGGAATAAACTAACAAATAATCAAAAAGTCTAATATATACAATCAAAGAACAGGAAACAAAATATATAGCAGATTGTGAGCACAAATCAATATCATGCTTACCTGAAAATAGTATCTCCACTTACTGCAAAATCTTAAGTGTTTCAGGGAGGCTGAAAGAGCTGTCAAAAGTTGCATATAATCTATTACTTCCTTCTCCCTTGTAACACCTTCAAAATTCCTAATAGGTTCAAACTTTTCTCTGACTTACGTGGAGACATACCAAGTGATTAAAAGTTTTAATATAGGTATTAAAGTCTATTCAATAGTGGGATGATAGAGTTGAAATGCATAAAGGTCACAAATATCCTTTAAAACAAAGTTGAGATGAAATTTTCCTCATCAATTGAGTTTCGATATGAAATTCAATGAAAATAGGTGATCCAATGACTTTAAAGTTGTGAATCTATATTAGGGTTTTTTTTCTAAGTATTTAAAATGTGGTAGATATGATTTGAGGTCATAAGGGACACCCAAGGTCAAGACAAGTTCAAAACTTTTCAATTGGTTAAGTTTCAATATAAGTTCATGGAAGGGTCAATTTCAAATGGTCATATCTATCATCACATAATGAGTTAGAAGATCTGTAATATATCAAATTGTAGATAATTGAATTATCTTTCCAATAAATTTAAATTTCGCCTTAATCGGAGTTCGGAGTAAAACGTTATGATTATTTTACTAAAGTCTACTGAATCTGTAAATTTCGGCGATCCGCTGATTTAGACCGCCGAAATACTCCGAGAAAAATTTGGATCTATCAAGAAGGGCGATCCAAGGTCTCCATTCGGTGTACCGCCTAATGGTTCATCGATAGGACCCCTAGACCGTTGTTTTTGCCATCGCAACTCATCAAAATCTTTCTCAATCTTGATGATTATTTGACATTTAAAAAGGTTATTTTTGACCTTTTACTTCCTAATTAACTTCCCTAAGCCAATCATATAGCCTGATAACCTTCTATTTATTTAAAAATCCCTGAAAATACTAGAATTTGGTGTTCAAAGTTCTCCCAAAGAAAAGGCTAGGGTTCATCATCTTCAAGAGAAAACTAAGGATTTTTTCAAAAGATTTTTCTCTTCTAGTTATGTAAGGCTAGACTAAAACATGGAACCATTCTACCATGTGTCATTCAATTGAGATAGATTAAAAAGGGAAGGTACTGAGTCAACGTAAGTTAGTTTCTTGAAAATTACATGATGAAAAATCTATTCATGCAGATCTTTGCATAACTAGTTATCTTTATGAACTTATTTTCTTTAAAGAGTGTTTTATACCTTCTAATTTCACAAACCCTTGATATGATTTGAGTACAAATTCATGAATGAATATATGAATGGAGTCTAGAACCTTGATTTGAGAATGTTGATTGTGATTATGATGTGAGCATGATAATAGGTTGATAGAACTGAATGGTCCCATAAGTCTTAACAAATTGAACTCAAATGATAGGTCTAATTTGATAGGCCTCTTAAGGATTGTCTAAACTCTCTTGAAAGATGTGATTGAGAATTGATGGGATGGTTGATAGGCTGAAAGGCTTGATCAAGAGAGAATTGATGAGTCAAAAGCATCAACGAGATACTTCTTGATTGGAATTCGATTGTTTATGAGCATTGAGTATTGGGAAGAGTATCGAGCACCGAATTGAGAAAGAATCAGTCAAAATTGAACTCATTAATTATGTCACCAAACATAGGAGATGATTGAAACCGTCAAGTCAGATATTTCCTCTTGAAATGTCCCTAAAACAATAGAGAATCCAAAGTGGATGTCACGACCCGGACCTAGCGCCTAGTCATGACCAGTGAATGGGGAACCCAAAGGAACCCCAAACAAGCCTCTTAGCATATCATTGCACATCCTTGGTTGCAAAAGAAATTAAATAGCATTGAAAGAATAGAAATAAGGGCAAAGGGACTAAGGAGAAACTTTCATAATAAAAAATCAAGAGACATGAGAGTTAAGGCTCATAGCATAATTACACATCATGTCCAACAATACCTCTACTGCATAGATATTTAGGGGGGCCAAGACAAGCAACCGAGCTCACCTTCATAGTCAACATATATCAATGAAAGAGAGAAAGTCTCATAGTATAAGATCAAAGACACTGCCCTCAAAATGGAGGACTCACCAACTAGCTTATATAGATACCACTAGCCACTTGAAGGAGGAGGATGACCAAATGGAGTTCCGTTCCCTACATGGTAACATCATGTAGGCATGGAATATGCATCAGTACATTTTAATATATTTAGTATGTAGAATGCAATGCAACGAGAGATAGGCAACATAATCAAAATGCATAACCATGAGTAATAGATAGCATAATAGCAATATAACATGTATGAATGATGCTTGAAGTAAAACATGCTTATATAGAAAATATTACATATATAAGAAGAGACCAACATCATAGTCCAAGCATACTAGTACTTGGAATCCAAGGCTTAGCACTCTTGGAGGGTGATCAAGGTATATACCCCTCAATCGGTAGATAGACATCACACCCTCGATCATAGTGATCAATGTATCAACCCCTCAACGTGGTTAATAGACTTCACACCCTCCATCATAGTGGTCAAGGTATCAATCCTTTAATATGGTTAATGGACTTCACACCCTCCATCATAGTGGTCAAGGTATCAACCCCTTTAACATGATTAATGGACTTCACACCCTCCATAATAGTGGTCAAGGTATCAACCCCTTAACATGGTTAATGGACTTCAAACCCTCCATCATAGTGGTCAAGGTATCAAGCCCTTAACATGGTTAATAAACTTTACACCCTCCATCATAATGGTCAAGGCAAGTACCCCCTCAACAAGGTATGGTCAACATACAACCCTAGGGATACTTTTCAAGAAATCATCATAATATTATATTACTTTCATCATATAAAATCATATATCTCATATACCAAGCATTAGGCCTTCAACAACTCAAGAATCAATAATTGGACATTTTATCAAACACTTGGTGGGTGTGTAGTGCTAGTGTAAAACCATGCAATTTGAGAGTGTAATCTGCTAGAAAATTCAATGTAACACCATCAATAGATACTTGGTAACACCCTCAAGCAATATACATCAAAACCTTTCATCAAATCTCACAATATATCTTAGATTCATAGCTCAAAACATGCTAAAACAACCACAATTTCATGAAACTCCAACATAGTGTGCAGTGAAATTCATGACAAGTAAGACCCATAAATAAACCAACTTTAAATCATGCAATTTAGGTAAAAAGGAATCTTTGAAACCCACATACCTTGACTTTAGAGAATCCTTGAAGAAAATTGGAGATAGAGACTTGAAGCTTGAATGAGAACCTTGAGATCTGGATGAGTTTTGGGACTTGAAATTTGGAGATGAAATATTGTCTAAGTCTTTGAGAGAGTATTTGGGAATGTCTTAGATGATATAAGGGTGAAATAAGGCTAAGTATAGGTACTTTCACGAATGGGAGGACTTATGCCCAAGACTAAAAGGCCTTGGACTAACTGAACAAAACTGGCAAGAAATAACACTGTGGCGCGTCGCGCCAACAACGCACAACTACTCATTGGAAATCGACTTTTGGAAAAATGAAATTGTGATTCGTTAGCTCTAAAATTGGGGTTAGACCCATTCCCCTCTCAATTTGACCCCCTGAACAAGAATATGAAGTCAGATTTTTGAAATAATGCATGAATTTTGAGATACATGAAAATTATGATTCTGGGCACTTCTGAGGCACATTTTTGGCACTTTTGGGGTCGTTTCAATATCTCCCCCTTGGGAACATTCATCCCCGAATGTCAAAGAAACATATATAAGAAGAGTAATCATAAATGACTTAGCCCCACAAGAATACAATAATACACTTAAACACCATTTTCAAAATCTCAATGCAAGTGTCAAAATCAGCATTAACTTGTTAACATACACGTAAATGCATGCAAATGACACAGGGGCTGGAACATAGGACTTGAAATCATAAAAAGGACTTGACGTGTTATCATAAGCTTGAATAGAATGAAAGAGATATGGATATTTCTTTTCCATGCCCACTCCAGCTCTCCGAGAGACACTTTCAATTTCACGATTCTTCCCAAAGGGCCTTGACGAACACCCCATCCTTATTAACCAACTTTTCCACCCTTCCATCCAATACCTTCACCGGAACCTTCTCCTAAGTCAAATTATCCTCCACAACATCCACAACCTCAAAGAGTCATATAACACTTGAATCACCAATAGATCCCCTCAACCTAGAAACATGAAGAATCGGACGAACCATATCCATATCCTTAGGCAATTCCCATTTGCACGCATCCTCATCAATCCTGCTCAATACTCTATAATGACCTACAAACCTTAACCCAATTGTAAACCTTAAACACACATAGTCCACTTGATACCATAACCCACCATCTCCCTTTGGGAGACAACCTCCATTATACCATCCTTCCACCCGAAACTTCCCATTCTAATAAGGTGGAAACAAGGCCTTGCTTAAACTAGACTTTTTCAACCAAAGAAGCTTTGGAACTATCACGAACACTACCCTACCGCTCTCAACTTCCTCAATCCTTACTCTCAATCTAGCCAACCGATAGACCTCTTTTCCACCATCATCCTCATATGTGATGACGTTCACACTCTAATAAGAAAGTGATCATTGTCAGCAATTAAACTAACTAAAGGTTAGGATTGAATCCACAGGGAATACAGGGTTTGACTACAAGAATTCACTATCAATCATTTTGAGTATCGATAACTAAAATCTCTAAATAAGGGGGTGGAGGTTTGTGATTCAAAAATAAAATAAAATAGACGCTATGCTAAAATGCAAAAAAACACTCAATTTTATGGACAACTTGGGAATTATGTTTCCTATGGTTCTTTGACTAAATTACCCTAGGTAACATAACTAGAATTGGAGATTCGCATGCAGGACGGTAAATTAGGTTCTTTCGGCCCTCTTATAAAGGTAAAGGTCAAATTTCACCATGGCGTATGGTCAGCTACCATGGAATGCCAACTAACCGTTACCTATTGTCCAAGTCAACCTCCCCTTGGTCAGGTTTGGTTGATTAGACGAGAACACATCAATCGAATTCTATCATCTACTTTCCTTTTCCTACTCGTCACTACCTTGGTCGAGATCGTGATAGCAGGCAGGGTTTAGTATTGGCCACCACCAAATAAACAATCATAATGAAGGAAAATAAACAATTTATGCAAAACCCCAATAATAGAAATGCAATAAATCTAGGTTATCTCAAGTCAAATACCCATGGTTCCCACAACCCTAAGTTGTGGGTTCTTAGCTATTCATGGCTAAGGCAAAACAAGTAAAAATGCAAATAAATGACATGATTGAGAATTTTACCCTAGGCAATGAAGATTGAAGACACCACAAGTTGCAAACCAAAAGCTTGATAGATTGACAATGAGCACAAAGCAAGGTTTACAATCCCTAAATTAGATTCTCCAAGAGAAAAAGATAATCTAATCTAAAGACCTACAAGTTTTATTGGGAGAATATTCAAAGATGATAATTTCTTCTCTGATTCGAATCTCCCCTAATAAAACCCTAACTTAAACCATATATAGTGTTTACAAAATAACCCAAAAAATTACATAGAAAAAGACATTTGGAAGTAATACGCCTCGTAGTTATGACTCATAGGATGGCTTACGAGTCATAATTGGGGTGTCGTATTAGGTTCTTGGCATGTTGGACTCAACTGGTACAACCCACTAGCACGATTCATAGCTTGGGCTACGACTCGTATGCTCCTCTTGTAGTCTAGGCCTTCAATTTTTGGTCCAACATTTTGGCTCTTTGATTCCTGTTACGAGTCCACCCAGATGAGTCGTAGTGTCACACCCCAAAGTCCCTTTAGGGCAGACTAGCACCCGTTGCCGATAAGGCTCGGAAGAACCAACCTATATCTATGTGCTTTGTATATATATATATAAGTAATTTCTATGTTTGGCATGCTTCTAGGAAGATAAACGCCAATAACAAGCTAAAAGGAGATGCGTATAGCTAGGCCGTTGGGGCCACTGTGTCTAAAGTACGAGGCATGACCACATATTAATTTACATAGTCTACAAAGCCTCTTATCAAGAAAATGTATCTGCTAATGTTCGGGATAGGCCCCGTCTGAATTTACTATATAATGCAAACATATAAGCTCTAAATACACGCAAAGCTCTGGAATAACCTAGAGCTTGGTAATAGCAGCTAAATGTCTTGTACTCTACTAGGGAGATCTACTAACACCTGTACCTGCAGCATGAAACGCAGGTCCCCCGTAAGGGATGTCAGTATGAGATAATGTACTGAGTATGTAAGGAAGCAAATACTGTATATGAAATAAAAATCAAATGAAACTATGCATTGGTATAGGATAAAAGACCACCTTTAGGTATACTTTGGGTTCGAGTATCTTATATTCTTTATATAGCTTTATCTTTACTATATAATCGTGCACATCATGTACTGTAAATGACCAGCTGATCAGTGGTATAACTGTATTGGGATTTTCACTGGCTAGGTTCTTCCTTAACCCCTCGGGCTACCACCCGTAATAAGATTTTTTTCCTTGGCTAGGTGATTCTTCCACCCCTCGGGATATCGGGATCGTCCCTAGCTAGGTTCTTCCTTAACCCCTCGGGCTACCACCCGTGATAGGATCGTCCCTGGCTAGGTGATTCTTCCACCCTTTGGGCTACCACCCATCAATAAACAATATGCTTTATCTTTCAATTATTTTTGAGATGATTCTTTCGGTGGTCATAATATTAGAGCTTTAGGGCTGTATATACAACATATGACATGTAGATAATCATAAAAGGTAATATGGAAATAGAGAGAGTATGTTACATTAATAATGCAATGTGTATGAAATGAAACAACTCGTGAATATTACTTAGCAACAAGAGTTCATGTAACTTGGTATCCAAGAATGGATGTAGATTTGAAGGTGATTGTGTATGGAATCATATGAACATGTAACACAAGTGGAGACACAATTAATTATTTTGCCGAAGTAGGTAAATACCTTTATATACCAAGGAGAAATCTATGTTTCATGCCAAATGATACGAAATCAAATAGCCTTATATACCTCGTTGTATGACCTCGTTACTACCTCGGAGTGGTTGTGGCTTCCCTCAAATATTTAGCTACAATATATTAAGCAGTAATACTAGTATTAGCAGTAATACAACACTTCTAGGCAGTCCAATATCATGAAAATGATCACCCGGACAACAAGCTTTCAATTAATGACGCAAAGGCATTTCTTCAACCTTTTCACTTATAAACGTATATCTAACAACCCTTCTTATGTACACATATTGTACATCTTATTTTCAGACCCTTAACAGTCTTAAAACAGCCCACAAAACATAACACATAACAATTCTTCACAACATACAAACAAGCGGCATAACATTACATCCTTTCACCACACTTCGATGTCAACACTCCCAAACTTGTTTTAACTTTACCAAAATTATATCCAACATTTTTACACATAATACTAGTCTTAAAATAGTCCAAAAATAGTCCCAAAATAGGTAAAATTCGTGGAATAACATATTACAATTTTCAGCTCCCAAGTTTCTTTTAAGAGTGAAATTACGACGTTGTACAACAACTCATCTTTGTTGACTGTAAAAGTGGTGCAGCAGCTTGATTACATGACTAAAAACCTATATATTGTTAGAAAATAAGTCTTACTTCATAATTCATCCAACCAATTAAGAGGAAATCCTCTTGATCAACAAGAAACATTCACAACAATACTTTGGATACATGTTGTCCAGAATTTTCAGCATAACATAATAGCATATACTTCTTGTTTTTTCATGAAGAAACCATACTAGTAATATCTATAACTTAAACCATGTTAAGAACATCAAATACTCTTCATAATACAACCCAAAAACTATATAGAAGTCACTAAAATAAAAAGCAAGTGTGCAGCAACTTTCTGGACACAAGCTGTCCAGAATTTCTAGCATAAGATACTATCATATACTTCTTGTTTTTCATGAAGAAATCATACTAAATACACAACTATAATTGGTTACCTTGTCTTATAGGTTCTGGATTCCCTTGAAAATCCTTAGAGAATGTGTTTGCAGCTTGGTGAAGTGAATTAGAGAGAAGACAAAAGACTTTAAGAAAGCTGAAAC
>JAOTQR010127826.1:0-26179 GCA_025774065.1 Solanum ossicruentum
GCTATGGTTGCTGACCACGTGCCGTGTTGAAAATTGACCTTTACCTTTACAAGAGGGCCGGAAGAACCTTAGTTATCATTCTGCATGTGAACGAACCATGGGGAACACAATTTCCAAGTTGTCCCTAAATTTGAGTGTTCCTCTGCATAACAACATAGTATTCCTTTTTTACTTTTGTTTCTTTAAATCACAAACCCCCCATTTAGAGATTTTAGTCATAAATACTCAAAATGATTGATAGTGAATTCTTGTAGTCAAGCCATGTATTCCCTGTGGATTTGACCCTAACCTTCAGTTAGGTTAATTGCTAACAACGACTGCTTTCTTATTAGAGAGTGAACATCATAAAAAATTATGGTGCCATTGCTGGGGAATATGACTAGGTTTTGACTTGATTTCACTATTAGTTAGTTCAAGTGTTAATTTCTAGACTCTCATTTTACTTTTATTTTTTGTTTTGTTGTTTGATTTTACTCGCGGGGTGTACTAGGTTGTATGCCCAACACTAGGAGCTAAGGCAATCTGTTAGCTCCGATCAATTTGGAGATCCATCGACTCTTTAGAAGAATGACTCAAGTGACTGAGAATATCATGGTTCAGCAAGAAATGAATGTGAATGATGATGTGGGAAGAGAAGAAAATCCACTCCTGAGGGATGACATGCCACAACTTAGGGATTTCAGTGAGAACACTTATGGTTGGAACCTATATCATTTGAACCCTATGGCCACAGACGTTACTGGTGCTATAGTGTTGCCTCTATTACCGGCAGATGCTAAGTTCTCGGTGTCAAGTGGGTTACTTCAAATGCTCTAAAATCGTGGGTTGTTCATAGGGCTGCCTCAAGAGGATCCCCATTGTCATCTCCATAATGTTGATTTCGTCCGCAAGATTGTCATGGGTATACAAAATCTTTCTCTTGATGACATTGGTTTGCAGGTGTTTTCCTTGTCACTAATTCGTAATGCAGCCGTGTGGCTATCTGAGCTTCCTTAAGGGTAGATCTTCATAGAGTGTTTCTATAAAGATATTCCCGAGATCAAAGAAGCTAAAGCTCAAAGATCAAATAAATAATTTTGAGAAATTGCCAGGCGATACTATTAGTATCACATGGGAGAGATTCACCAATTGCTTAAGGATGGTCCCCGATCATAAGATTGTTGATGATGCCTTGGTTGAGATTTTCTATCGGGCGCTTGACGAGAATAGTCAAGCTTGCACCGACACAATAATGGGAGGCATGTTTCTTGACCAACCTTTTGCGTCGATAGCCGCTAGTATGGAGCAAGTGGTTAAAACTAATAGAGCACAGGGTTAAAGAGAGCAAGGGGCAATGAAGACTTCTTGTGCGGTCAATACCAATAATGAGCAAGCAAAGGTCAATGAGGAAATCATGGAGCAACTTGCTCAACTTCGCACCAGTGTAGACTTGGTCTTAAAACAAAACCAAGCAAGTGTTTAGGTGGTGACCCACCAACCTCCGAAGATGCCCATGTATGAAGATCCATTTTTGATGAGGATGCTTGCTTCGTGGCCAACCAAGTGATGGCTTTCTGGAACAACCCCCAAGGGTCCAATTTGGACTATTGGAGGCAAGGTTCCGGGAATCAAGGTCCGAATTACAACTGTGATGGTGTATATAGAGACAAGCGGGGTGGCTACTGCGAAAGAGAGAGAGTGCTGAATGCTAAATGGGGAAGAAAAGATGGCTATAAGAACAGTCCTTATGTGCCATCTCACAACCCTGATGCTGGGTCAAGTAACTCTAGGATTGAAGAGATGTTTAACAAATTGTTGAAAAGAGCCGATCACTAAGATGAGACCTTGAAGGGGATGAAATCAGATATTTCAAGCATAAACCAAAAGATAGAGTCTCACTTTGTGGTAATTAAGTAGTTGGAACAACAATTAGGGCAAGTTTCCTCGCAATTGAACCAATGCCAAAAGGGCACCTTACCAAGAAACACAGTTTAAAGTCCTAAAAAATGAAGGACATTGTGTGGCAGTCATGACTCATAGTGGTACAAACCCTACCGAACCACCAGTAACTGAGGTTATGGATGGAAGCTGCAAGAAGAGGGTAAATGAAGAGACTAAAACACACAACACAAAAGAGCAACCAAAGATATATAAAACCTTTCCAAGGCCCCCTGCACCTTTTCCCCAAAAGCTTGGGAAGAGAAAAGAGGAAGGTAAGTTTGAACGGTTCTTGGCATTGCTTAAGAAGTTGTCAGTGGACATCCCTTTGGTTGAAGCTCTTTAGAGGATGCCTAGGTACGCTAGATGGATGAAAGATCTAGTCAAGAAGAAGAAAAAAGTTAGCCAAGACCTCTCCCAACATTTTCAACATTGTAGTGCCATCACCATAAAGTCTTTAGTGGAGAAGTCTGAAGATACGGTTGCATTCACCATACCATGCACTGTTAGGGAACTTGCATTTGCCAAAGCACTATGTGATTTGGGAGCCAGCATTAACCTAATGCCTCTTCCCATATTCAAAAGGCTCTACTTGGGCACCCTTGTCCTTACAAAGATGCGGTTACTAATGGCAGACATAATTGTTAAAAAGCCAGTGGAGATACTTTATGATGTTCTGCTCAAGGTAGATAAATTTATTTTTCTCGCAGATTTTGTTATACTTGACTGTGAGGTTTATTTTGCAGTTCTATCATCTTGGGGAGACCTTTCTTAGCCACAAGTCGTGCATTGGTTGATATGAAAAAAGTGTCTACTTACTTTCAGACTTGGTGAAGAGGCAGTTGTGTTTCAAGTGTTCCAATAAGATAAAAGAGTTGTGAGTTTCAGGTCATCTTACTGATTAAAATGAGTGAGGACGATGAAGTAGAGATCCCGGTTGGGTTGAGGCTGGGAGTCGAACCTTTGGCAGTTGTGTTGATGAATTTTGATAGTGAAAGCATTCCTGATTATGAGGCAATAGTAAATACTCTTGGAGTGTCATTTGGGCCTAGATGATAGGCCAGGTTGGAGTTAGATTTGTGCAATAGGGAAACTCCACCTACGAAGCCTTTTGTAAAAGTCCTATTTGAGTTAGAGTTAAAGGAACTACAAGTGCATCTGAAATATGTATACTTGGGAGAAAACAACATGCTGCCTGTTATAATGGCAGCCAATTTAAGTGAGGGACAAACAGAGGCCCTCATCACTGTTCTCAAGAAATTCAAAAGGACTATTGGGTGGACAATTGCAGACATCAGTGGCATACCCCCTGGGATATGTACTTATATGATTCAACTAGTCAAGGATTATAAACCGAGTATCAAAAATCAGAGACAGTTGAAACCCCCAATGCAAGTGGTTGTGCTGAAAGGAATCATCAAATGGTTAGACATACGAGTAATTTACCCGATCATCGACAGTGAATAGGTAGTCCAGTGAAGTATTTTCCAAAGAAGGGTGGTATCACAGTGGTGCCTAATGCAAAAAATGAGTTGTTTCCCATGCGACCAATCATCAGATGGAGAGTGTGTATAGATCACAGAAAACTCAATGCTTCTACCGAGAAAGACCATTTTCCTTCATGGATCAAATGCTCGACAAACTTGCAGAGAAAGGATAGTATTACTTCCTTGATAGATATTCTGGGTATAACAAAATAGTTATTGCGCGTGAGGATTAAAAGAAGACAACTTTCACATGCCCATATAGCACCTTTGCATTTAAGAGAATACCCTTTGGATGATGTAATGCTCCAGCAACATTTCAAAGATGCATGATGTCTATTTTCTCGGACATGGTTGAAAGCACTATTGAGGTGTTCATGCATGATTTTAGTGTTGTTGGCTAGTCTTTTGAAGATTGCTTGCTACATCTGCTTGATGTGTTGCAGAGGTATGTTGAGAGTCACTCAGTGGTTAATTGGGAGAAATGTCATTTTATGGTCAAAAAAGACATTGTACTTGGTCAAAAAATTTCAGGCAAGGGAATTGAGGTAGATAAAGCAAAAGTTGAGGTTATCGAGAAACTACCACCACCAATTTCTGTGAAATGTATCAGGAGTTTTTAGGTCACGTGGAGTTCTACCATCGCTTCATAAAGGATTTTTCCAAGATCTCGCAACTTTTGTGCAAGTTATTGTAGAAAAATACAAGGTTTGTGTTCGACGATGCATGCATGCAAGCTTTCAAAGAATTGAAAAGAAAGTTAACTTCGACACCCATTATTGTGGCTCTAGATTGGTCAAAACCCTTTGAACTAATGTTTGATGCAAGTGGGGTTGTGCTAGGTGTGGTGTAGGCGCGCAGCGCAGGGAGAGGATTTTTCATCCTATCTACTATGCTATCAAGGCACTTAATGTGGCTCATCAAAATTATACAATTACTGAAAAAGAATTGCTTGCCTTAGATGTTACCTTTGAAATATTCCATTCATACTTGCAGCTGATAGTGCATATAGATCACGCAACACCCAAATATCTGATGGCTAAAAAGGATGCAAAACTGTGACTAATCAAATGGGTACTCCTCTTGCAAGAATTCAATTTGCATGTGATTGACAGAAAAGGCTCAAAAAATCAGGTAGCCGACCATCTTTCTAGGTTAGAAGATGAATCTATGGTGAAATTTGATGATGGTCTTGACATCAATGGCTCCTTCTCTGATGATAGGGTTTTGGCTGCCTCACATGATCTTATACCATGGTTTGCAGACTATGCTAATTACTTGGTGAGTGATATAGGGCTCCTGATTTGAACAACCATCAACGTCAAAAGTTCATGCACGACATGAAGAAATTCTTTTGGGATGAGCCATATTTATTTTGTATTTGTCCAGATAGGATCATCCGTAGATGTATTTTAGAAGTAGAAATGATGAGTATTCTTGAAGCATGACACTCATCGTTAGTGGGTATCCATCACAGTGGAGCTCGAACTGCTTATAAGGTATTACAATGTGGCTACTATTGGCCATCTATACATCAGGAAGCCCATAATTATGTTAAGTCTTGTGATAGATGCCAAAGAGAGGGTGGAGTTTTGCAAATTCAAGAACTTCCTCTCAATCCTATTTTGGTGATCAAGCTATTCAATGTCTGGGTCTTCGACTTCATGGGAACTTTTGTTAGCTCTCATGGTAATAAGTGTATCCTAGTTGCAGTCGATTATGTCTCTAAATGGGTGGAGGCCATAGCCTTACTGAACAATGAGGGCAAAAGTGTTACCGAGTTTCTATGAAATATTTTCTCCAGGTTTGGCATACCTCAGCAATCATTAGTGATGGAGGTTCTCACTTTTACAATAGATTGTTTAAAGCGCTCCTTGAGAGATATGGTGTAAAGCATCGGGTAGAGACCCCATAACATCCCCAAACGAGTGGGCAAGAGGAAGTGTCAAGCAGAGAAATAACAAAAATATTGTCCAAGACTGTGAATGTAAATTGCACTGATTGGTCGAGAAGTTAGATGATGCCTTATGGGTCTACACATGGCTTTTAAAACATCAATCAGAATGTATCCATATCAATTAGTATTTGGGAAAGCTTGTCACCTACCAATTGAACTTGAGTACAAGGCACTATGGGCACTAAAGAAACTAAATCTAGACTGGAATGAAGCAAAACCATCTAGGTTAATGCAAGTAAATGAACTTGATGAGTTTAGGCTACGAACATATGAGAGCTCTGCCTTGTACAAGAAAGAATGAAAATTCAGCATGATCGCAGAATTGAGAACCGCCAATTTGCTCCAAGAGACATGGTGTTACTTTATAACTCTAGGTTAAAGTGGTTTTCCAAGGAAACTCAGATCCAAGTGGATGGGACCCTTCGGGATGGTACAAATTTTAGTTATGGAGCCATCGAGTTAGAAAGAAGGGATGCTAAAATCTTCAAGGTCAATGGCTAGAGGGTCAAACTGTACATAGGTGAAATGGAAGAAATCAAGATTGTGAAATATTGGGACCTTGAAGAGGCATGAGTACAAAAAAGCATCCTATCGTGCCACGATAATAAATCAGGCACTTCCTGGGAGGCAACTCAAGGTATGGCCCTTGTATCTATTCTATATGTCTGTACTTTGAGGACAAAGCATTCAATTTTTGTGGGGTGTGGGAAGTTATGGATTAAGGTGAAGTCTGAGTAGCCTCGAGTCCATAACTTCCCCTATTTTTGATCCCAAGGTTTTCTTGTCGTATTTCTTTTTCCTTGTGGATTTTTAATTTTCTTTTGAACCAGCATGGTTAGGTAGTGTAGATAATTGGTATATACATAATATTATTATCTTTTGGCATATACATAGTCTTTAAATACTTTTTAAATTTTGATGAAAATTAGGTATCCTCAAAATTTTTGAGATTGTAGGTTATTGATGCAGTCATGTATATTGATTATATAGTGATGTTTCTTCTGATAATGAAATGGTAAGTTGACGCTTGAAGCATGACCCGTGAGTCTATACTTGATTGTGTATGCAATTCCATGTGTGTTTTGAGCTTATTTTGCCGCATTCATGTATCATGTATGAACTTAGAACTTGCCTTATTACTCTAGGATCGGTTTGGTGATGCGGTTTATTTAGAAGGGATCTTAGGCCTTTGTTCTTCTTGTGAGCCCACTTTTGTCTAAATGACCTACCAAATATGTTAGTGAACTTTTTGTTCCAAATGTTTGAGCCTCTAATACACTCATTCTTTCTTGACACCTAGCTAGCTTAGCCTTGTTTTATGAAACACCTTGATATTGGCCTGGTCTATCCTTGAACATCTGAACCTTGATTAAGGCTGAAGGCCTAAGTTAAGGATGGCTACAAATGGTGGCCCTAGTTTGGGGCATAGATATTGTTTACTTCACGTTTGGGTAAAAGCCTAAGTTGAGGGTGACTTTTGTTGTGGTAAAGTGATGAAAGTGTGGTCGTTAGTTGGGAAATAAAGAAAGAAATGAAAAAAACCATGAGCTAGGTGAGGAAAAAGAAAAGAAAAAGTGTCTTGGATTGAAGAGATTTGCAAAAATGCGTTCAAAAATAAGACACAGCTAAAAAAGAGAATGAAGATACCCAAGAAAAGTTTGAAATAGGAGAATAAGGGTGAATTAAGTGAAAATGGTTAGGTTATGAAGGTAAAGGTGTTGGTAGAGAAGGGTCAAGGATACCTTTTAGTCACTACTTGCCTAAAATGCCACACCAAAGCTCCATGAGCCTATGTTACTAGCCATTAAGCCCAAAAGTGATCCAAGTCCAGTGTTTCACCTATTAAAAAGTTGAGTATAGAGGCAAGCCTATGGTCTTTGTCATTTTGCATGAATTTCATTTGTGAGAGTGAGAATGCTTACATAGTCCCTGAATTGTAAATGCTTTTTGAGTGAGTAAGAGGGACTTCTTTTCTGTGAGGGCATTTGCACTGCTTGATTGGCATATGACGAACCCAGTGATTGTGGATGGTTGATGCTCCTTTGCTTGTCATAGTTAGATTGCCATACATCTTCGTATTTTGTTTTGCTTAGTAGCTTTGCAATATGGTTTTGAAAATAAAGGTTGGGTACCTAAATTAGAGTAGTGATGTATATGCCATTAGAGTCACTACTAAGTGTTTCTCATTGTCTTTTAGTCGTCGCTTGAGGACAAACAACAGTTCTAAGTTGAGGGTGTTGATGTGCTATCAAAATACATCACATTTGATGCCTAAAACAAGGGATTTTATGAGTTCTTAATGCGAGTTTTTATGGTTTTTATGTGTTTTTGTGTTGGTATTGCAGAAAAGTTAAGTCAGCACAATTTTGGGAGAAATTTGCAGATTTTGCTGAAGTACAAGACATATGAGCCTTCCTATGAGTCGTAGCCCAAGCTATGAATCGTAGCCTATGTAACAAGTCATAGGGTATCTTGTAGCAAGAAACAGAGAGCAAAAATAAAAAATCTGCTAAGTGGAGGTCAGCCTTACGAGGCCACTCTATGAGTCGTAGGTCTCACTACGACACATATAGGTGGACTCGTAGTAAGAAACAGAGAGCCAAAATTTTGGACCAAAAATTGAAGTCCTAGACTTCAGAGGAACATACAAGTCGTAGCCCAAACAATGACTCATTTGGGCTACGACTCATAGCAGTGGGTTGTAATAAACAAGTTCAAAATTCAAAGTGCTTGATATGAGACCCAGTGATGACTCGTAGGTTACCCTAGGAGTTGTACCTGTGAGATGTACTTGCTGCCAGCTATCTTTTCTATGTATTTTTTAGGGTTAAGTTTGTAAATCCTATAAATACTTTATGTTAGGGTTTATTTTGGGAAGAGATTCCAGACTTGAGATATTGAATAATCTCTTTATAATATTTTAACGTTTTAGTGTAGATTCTTATTTTCTATTAGAGAACCCATTTTTGGGGATTGCAAATCTTACATTGTATTCATTCTCAATCTATTAAGTTTGTTGTTTATAACTTGTGGTATTATCTATCTTTATTGCTTTGGGTAAAATTCTCAACTATGTATTGTATTTACATTCTTATCAGTTTTGCCTTAGCCATGAGTAGCTAAGCACCCACAACTTGTGGTTGTGGGAACTATGACTGGTTGACTTGAGATAACCTAGATTAATTGCATTTCTATGATTGGGATTTTGCATGTATTGTTAATTCTCCTTCATTTGGATTGTTGTTTGGTAGTGGCCAACACTAAACCCCGCCTAGTATCACGATCCTGACCAAGGTAGTGACAAATAGAAAAAGGGAAGTAAATGATTGGATTCGATTGATCTGTTCTCGTCTAATCAACCAAACCTAACCAAGGGGAGGTTGACTGGGACAATGGGTAATGGTTAGTTGGCATGCCACGGTTGCCAACCATGCATTGTGGTGAAATTTGACCTTCACCTTGACAAGAGGACTGGAAGAACCTAAGTTACAATTCTTGAATGTGAATTCCCAATTATAGTCATGTTGTCTAGGGTAATTGAGTCAACTAACTATGGGGAACTCAATTGCCAAGTTGTTCCTAAATTTGAGTGTTCCTCTGTATAATAGCTTAGTGTTCATTTTTACTTTTGTTTCTTTAAATGACAAATCCTCTATTTAGAGATTTTAGTCATAAATACTTAAAATGATTAATAGTGAATTGTTGTAGTCAAGGCCTATATTCCCTGTGGATTCGACCTTAACCTTCAGTTAGGTTAATTGCTGACAGCGACCACTTTCTTATTGGAGAATTAACATCATCATAGTGTAGAGAAAAAATTTGGAGAGTTGAGAAACACTTGTAAACTTTAATTTCATCTTCTAATTACAACTTTGTGATTCTCATTGAAGCTTTGTATTTTTTAATGCATAATTCCATTACATAAGTGCTCTATCATGTTACTCAAATTCATAAGCCTTGCATTTACACAAATCGTGAGTAGCTAAATCCATAACTAGGGTTGTGGGAACCATGAACAACTAACAAGGTAAAACTGGATAATTCATAATTCTTAAAAAGTGTGCATGCATGATTAATTAATTCTCTTCATTTTGAATGTTTTCTAATGGTTGGCAACATTAGAACTCACCTAGTATTGCTGAATGGACCATGGTAGTAATGAATTGGAAAAAAGATTAATTAACAAGATTCGATCGATGTTTCTCATCTAATCAACCGAACTGGGCCAAAAGGAGGTTGTACTGGGAAAATAGGTAAGGGTTAGTAATGTCACACTGTGGGGATGGACAAAATCATGCAGTGAAATTTACCTCTAAACCTGGGCCAAAGAATTTGGTGAACTTAACTTACCGTTCCACATAGTACACACTAGAAACGAGTTTGGTTATCTGGTGATACAAAGTTAGGGAATCATGGGGAACACAATACCCTAGTTCCTCTCTGTATTGGTTAAACACTCATCTTAGTTTAGAGTTACTTTTACATGTGATTGTACACCCCCCCAGGGAGATAAGTTGGTTAATAAACTCAAATTGCAAAATTAAATTCTTCTAAGTCTACCATATTCCCTTGGATTCAACCCTAACCTTGGTTGGGTTTCATATCTTGACAATGACTGCTTTAGCCTCAAAAAGGAGGTATAGTTTTGGTGATATCATGGAGGTTTAGTAGTTGTAGATGGTTCTAATTTTCCTTTATTAAAGAGGTCAAATCCAAACAAGACCTTGACCCCACTTTGGTGGAATTGAAAGAATTGGTGAAGGATGGTCATGTGGAGGTTTCTCCCAAGGGGGAGATGATATCTTTAGGCATCAAGGTAGGTTGTGTGTGCCAAATTTTGATGGCTTGAAAGACTTCATCTTAGAGGGGGCATATAACTCAACCTATCCTATTTACCCCAGTTCTATAAAGATTTATAGATATTTGAGGGAAGTGTATTGGTTAGGTGGTATGAAAAGAGATATTGCAAGGTTTGTAGACGATTGTCATATTTACCAACAAGTCAAAGTTGAACATCAAAGGTCGGTTGGCCTAGCCTAATATATTGAGATTCCTACTTGGAAGTGGGAAGAGATCAAGATGGATTTTGTTATTGGCTTGCCTAAGCCTAAGAAGCATTTTGACTCTATTTGGGGCATTGTTGATAGGATGATGAAATTGGCTCACTTCCTACCAGTTAAAATGACTTACAATGTTGAATATTATGATAGATTGCACCTTCATGAGATGGTTATATTGCATAGGGTTCCGTTATCTATCATTCTGTATCATGGTTCTCAATTTATTTCACACTTTTGGTGGTCCTTCTAAATAGGCCTTGGTACTAGGGTCAAGCTTAGTATGGCTTTCCACCCACAAATGGATGGTCAAGCCGAAAGGACCATTCAAACTCTTAAGGACATGCTTAGGGCATGTTTCTTGGTGTTTAAAGGTAGTTGCGATGAGAATCTCTCATTTATTGAGTTTTCCTACAATAATAACTATCACTCTAGCATCGGAATGGTCCCCTTTACATCTCTATATGGTAGACCATGTAGGCCACCAATTGTCAGGTTTGAGGTTGGTGAAATGGCTCTAATTGGACTAGATTTGGTTATGGGTACCATCAAAAATGTGAGGCTTATGAGGGAAAGGTTGAGAACTGCTCAAAGTAGGCAAAAGTCCTACTCCGAGTGAGGCAAAGGGATTTTGAGTTTAAAGTTGATAATTGGGTGTATTTGAAAGTCTCACCCATAAAGGGTCTAGTCTAATTTGGCAAGAAGGGAAAGTTAAGCCCAAGGTATGTAGGGCCTTATCGAATCTTGAGGAGAATTTGTAAGTTTGCCTATGAGTAAAAGTTACCTATTGAGATGAGTATGGTTCATTCGGTCTTCGATGTGGCTATGTTAAGAAAGTGTGTATGCAATATAAACTCTATTATGTCTCTAGAAGTTGTTGGTATTGAGGAGACTTTGACATATGAAGAGGTTCCGGTTGATCAAGCCCGCAATTATCAACCCAAAGGCGTTCTTCCAACTTTTCCTTCTATAATCATATTTTTCTAATACACATCCCCATATAATTGGTGTATCCAACCCGTTTAAGCTAAATGATATTCTTATAATAGTTCACAAAGCATAATACATAGCAATTCCATAAAACACATAATTAGGTCACATAACGTTATACCATTTCCCTATATTTCGACGTCAACACTTCAAACTTGTTCCAACTTTAAACAAACTATTCTCAACATATTTACCCACCAAAACAGCCCTTTCACAGTCCCAAAATAGTTCCAAAATATATAGGGGATGTGAGACAACAGTCCCCACTCATCAGCCCACAAGTTCCTACTAAAGCACATTCAAGATACCATGCCATAACTCATTTCCAAGGGAAACAAAAAATGGTGGAGCAACCTTGGTTTAGTATTTTCAACCTAAAAAGCTTAATAGCTTCAACCTTTAATAATAACAAAGCCAATCATGATGAGGGAGTCCCTCAATAAGCAAGAAAAGTGAGCAGCAATGTTTTGGAGACATGTTATTCAATATTTCACACAAGCATAAAAAACATATTCCTCATGTTTTACATGGAAAAAATTATACTAAAACTATAGGTATTTCTACTTACCTTAGCCTTCGAGGATCAGGTCCTCTTCAAGAACCCTAAAGGTGTGCTTTGGTTGCTTTGCAAAGGCAAGAGAGAGAAAGGAGAGAACTTAGGGAAATCTGATTTTTGTCTATGTTAAATGACTTGAAGGAGCTGGTTTTAATACTTTATTAATAGAAGTGTCTTGGCCAACTTTCTACTATATTTTATGCCACATTAAATCAAGTAGGTGATGTACCTATTAGCTCTTTCACTTAGGCTTTAATTGGTGCCAATTTGATGGGCCTTGGCTGTCTATTTTTCTCTTTTTCCTTCACTTAATTTGGGCCTAAATAGTCAAGTAGGTTGTGAATATACTAGGGCTCTTTTTCTATTCATCTTGGGCTTCTAATATTGTCCCTTTATAATGCCAAATTATGGGCTAAAATTACACCTTTGGCGTTTATTCATCATTGGACTTGGGACAAATATGGTGTTGGGCCTCATTTTCACTTCTTTTTCTTTTTACTTAATTTTGGGCCTCAAGTGAGTTTACTCATTATGAGTTAATCTTCTTCATCTACCAAGCCCATTTAAACTAAGCACATAGGTGAGTAACCTACTGGCTTCTTAAAGTCCCACAAACACCTCACTTCTTTTGCTTCATCTAAGGTCACGATATCCTTAATTTAACTTAAACTTATATACACTTGATCATCTTAAGCATTAGACATACATATAACCCTCCAATTTGAAATTTAAGAACTTTTAAAAATTGGTGCTCATTTGACCTAGCCATATCATGTCCCATATGCATAGGACTAGTACACATAAGATGTGGGGTGTTACATCCTCCTCCCTTTAGGAATACTCATTGCCGTATGTTAACATAATTGCTTAGCATAAACAAGTTCAAACCTTTATTTAAAAAAACTTTTGGTAAGATGATAATACTCCAAATATACATACCAATTAATGTCCTAATTCTGCATCTTGGACTTTCTCTTTGGCTTCAAATAGATGATGGTACTCAGATTTCATCGTTTCTTCAACTTCCCATGTTATTTCTTCTACTTGCAGGTTCCTCCAAAGTACCTTTACTGAAGCTATTTCTTTATTCCTTAATTTCTTAACATGACGATCTATAATCGAAACAAGTACCTTTTCTTTGGTGAGATCTTTTGTAACTTGCACATCTTCAATAGAAGTAATATGAGATGGGTCACCTGTGCATTTTCAAAGAATTGAGACATGAAAAACTGGATGAACCATCGAAAGATCTTGTGGTAGCTCTAGTTCATATATAACCTATTCGAGCCTTTTAATAATTTTATATGGCCCTATGTAATGTGGGCTCAGTTTTCCCTTCTTTACCAAATCTCATTACCCCCTTCATTGGCGACACCTTTCAAGAATAGCCAATCTCTTATTAAGAATTCCAGACCTCTCGTCCTAGCATCCACATATGATTTGTGATGACTTTGGGGTATTTTTAGCCATTGTTGTATGACCCTAACTTTTTCCATGGCTTGTTAGAATAGATCTTGCCCAAGCAAGGTGGTTTCACCCACGTCAAACCACCCAATTAGCGACCTACATTTCCTTTCATACAAAGCTTCAAAAGGTGCCATTTTGATGCTTGAATGGTAGCTATTATTATAGGAAAACTCGATAAGTGGCAAGTGATCCTCCTAACAACCCTTTAAATCCAATGCACAATCTCTCAACAAATCTTTAAGTGTTGGAATGGTACATTTTGTTTGACCATTTGTTTAGGGATGGAAAGCTATACTTAAATTCACTTGTGTTCCTAAACTCCTTTGGAAGGACTTCCAAACTTTGCGGTGAACTGAGCTCCCCGATAGGATATAATAGAGATGAAGACCCCATGTAACATAACTATCTTCTTGATGTATAACTTTGCATACTCTTCAGCTGTATAATCACTCTTAACTGGAAGAAAGTATGCTGACTTTTTGAGTCTATTGACTATAACCCATATAGGATCAAACTTATGACATGAGTGAGGCAACCCAGTAACAAAATCTATATTCATCATATCCTACTTCCATGTTGGATGCGCTATACATTGCGTATAACCTCCCAACTTTTGATGCTCTACTTTGACTTGTTGGCATTTCGGACATTGAGCCATAAATTATGCAAGGTCCTTCTTCATGCCTTCCCAACAAAACATTCCCTTCGGGTCATGATACATTTTACTTGATCCTAGATAGATAGAATATCTTAAATAATGGGCTTCTTCCATTATCCTCCTTAATCCAATAACATCAGATACACATAATCTAGTTCTGCAATAAAGTACTCCTTCGTGTGTAAGCTTGAAACCCTTCTTTGTACCTTGACTTACCTTCTCCTTAAGTCATCGTAAAATAGGATCATTGAACTACCTCTCTATCACCTCTATTACCAATGAACACTCAGCAACATTATGCATCACAACTCCTTTCTTTGGTGTTTCCAGAAGGCAAACTCCCAAACTGGCTAGTTTACAATGATCCTTAGCCATCCCTTGCTTTACCATGGTCTAATCACTAGTACTCATGAGTGGTCATAGTTATCACGAGGCATAAGCAATAAGCCTACCATATTGCATTAATACATACCCTAAGTCAACTCCTGAAGTATAACAATACTCTACATACCCCTCTGTGCCATTTGGAAGTAATAGTATTACTGCAGAAGTTAGCCTGATTTTCGACTCTTAGAAGATCCTTTCATATGCATCATTCCACTGGAACTTGGATGTCTTGTGGGTTAACTTGGGCGCAGAAATAGAAGAAACCCTTTCAATGAACCCTTTATAATAACCTGCTAACCTTAGGAAGCTTTGAACTTTTGTGGGTGTTGTTGGCGTTGGCCAATATTTAATGGTCTCTATCTTTTGTGGATCAACCCTTCTGCCTTCATCGGACAAAATATGACCTAAGAATGACACTGATTTTAAACATAAATTCATATTTGCAAAACATGGTATACAACTGCATATCATGAAGAACTTGTAATACCTATCTTAGGTGATCTGCATAGTCCTCATCTGATCTTGAATACACCAAAATATCATCTATAAATACTATAACGAACATATCCAGAAACAGCTAGAACACCCCATTCATCAAATCTATAAAAAAACTACTGGTACATCTGTCAACCCAAATGACATAACAAGAAATCCAAAATGACCATAGTGTGCCTTGAAAGATGTCTTGGGTATATCTTTCTCCTTCGCCCTCACTTTGTGATAGCATGATCTCAAATCTTTTGAAAAGCATTTGGCACCCTATAGTTGATCAATTAATTCATCAATCTTTAGGAGGCGATATTTGTTCTTAATCATCACTCTATTTAATTGTCAGTAGTCGATACACATTCTCAAGGTGACATCCTTTTTACCTATAAATAACACTGGCCCACCCTAATGGGACACACTAGGCCTTATAAAACCCTTTTCTAGCAAGTCTGTTAATTGCTCCTTTAATTTATGTAATTTTACCAAGGCTATTCTATATGGAGGGATAGAAAGAGGTTGAGTATCTGAAAGTAAATCAATACTAAAATCTACTTCTCATTCTAGAGGTAAACCTAGAAGCTCTTCAGGAAACATATCAACAAATTCATTCGCTATTTGAACAGAATGAAAGGTTGGTGATTCTACCTCCATATCTCTTACTCTAACTACAATATATATATATATATATATATCCCTTTGACATCATCTTCCTTGCCTTAAAATAGGAAATAAACTTACCCTTTGGTGCTACAACATTGCCTTCCCATTTAAGGACTGCCTTATTTACAAAGAGGAAGTACACACTCTTAGCTCGATAATCCACGGTGGCATAGCAAGAAGCTAACCAATCCATTACCTATTAAAATATCCAATTCCACCATTCTATCTCAGTAAGGGCAGCCAATGTGTTGCAATTGTATAAATCTGTCTAGCGCTAATAGACTCCCCAGTGGGTGTGGACACTTTAAATGGTTTGTTTAGTTGTTTAGGTGTTCTTTTAAGCTTCCTGACAACTAGTGGAGTGATATATGATAGTGTAGAACTAGGGTCAATCAATGCATATACACTATGTGTAAAGATGGACAATGTACCTATAATTACATTAGGTGAAGCTTCCAAGTTCTCTTGACTCCCCAGAGCATATGTGCGATGTTGGACTCCACTAAAGCTAGATCCCCCTATAATGCCTCTACAACGACCTGTAGGAAGTTAACGACCTGTGCCTAATAGATGTACTTGAGCAATTGCTTATCATATGCCCTGGCACATCGTACCAATAACAAGCATCTGCCTTAGCGTGGCATATAGATTAATAACTCCTCCTAACATTGTTTGCAAGGTTACCAAGGAGGCATTTGTTGATTTGCCAAATACCCTGTTGTCCATTTACTTTTACCTTCACTCCTTTGACTGAACTAATTACTTCCAGGGCCTTGAAGTTATGGTGGAGCACTACGTACAGAATAGAAGCATATGCCTTAAACTTATCTTAGGGTGGTGTAAACTTCCCTGTAGATTTGGCCCTCTTAGACTGCCCTCTTTCTAACTCTTGTTTCCTTTTTCTTAGCCTTTGGTCCTCCAGTTTTTGTGCAAATGCTTGCATCCGTGTTATATCTGTGTCTTTGTTCAAAGAAGCAATAATACTTTCTCTAACCAGATACAAATCCAATCTTTCCATATAATGATGAACTCTATCCTCCATAGTAGATAATATATTTAGAGCATACCTGGCTAGGAATTAAATTAGAGACTATACTCCCTCATGCTCATTTTCCCTTGGAGGAGGCTCAAGAACTGATCTACATGGCCTCTCGAATCTCTAATGGTAAGAAATATTCAAGAAATGCCTTCTTGAACTCCTTCCAAGTAGTTGGAGATGCATCTGTACCCTTAGATTGCTTCTAAGCTTTATACCATAGTATGGCCACACCCTTCAATCTATGTGTAAATGGTTCAACATCTATTCTACCACTCACACGCATAACATCCAAAGTGCGTCGGATCTGATTGATGAAGTCATGTGATCTTCATTAGGATCTGACATGGTGAATGATGGAGGATCTATATTAAGGAAGTCATGTATCCTTGTTCTAGCTACCCTATCTGCACTACCCGCACCTATAACTAGGACTTCTTGTCTTTGACCATGGCCAGCAGCTATATGAGTCAACTGTTGGACTGCATTTCTAAGATCATGTATGGTAGCATCAGTAGGTGGTTCTACTGGAATTTCATTATTCCTGGTTCAACACGAGATGAAGGAGTTAGAGATGTTTGTAATAGAGACTCGTCTTGGGCCTCATTTTGTCGTCTAATTCAACTGGTACCATGAACTACCACTTTTACTTTCTTTCCCTTGCCTTTGCTTTTCTTGGTTTCTGGTTCTATACCACGATCTAAAGAATGAAAAGAAAGAGAAAACTCCTTAATACCATGTAGCCTCCCACTTATAAATGTGATGCACAACACATCCATAAGCAAGCCTTTACATAGACACGGCTTTGTAGACTTTCTTGGATGACCCACTCTGATACTACTTTTGTCACGCCCCAAGTCCCATTAAGGTGGACTGGAACCCATTACCGACAAGGCTCTAGAGAACCAACCTGTAATCATGAACTATCTATGATTATTATAAGGGTTTTCCAAACTAAACATGCTTTCAGGAAAGGAGATAGTAATAACAAGCCAAAAGGAATTACATATGACTAGGTCGTTGGAGCCACGATGTCTAGGATATGAGACATGACCACACTTTATTTTAGATATTCTACAAAGCCTATAAATAAGGAACACTATTTGATAAGGGTTGGGATAGGTCTTTCCTGATGACTAACTATTATACAATACAGTAATATGAGCTCTAGACCGACAAAGCTCTGAAGGAACCTGGAGCTCAGTAATAACAACTGGATATCCTGTAATCCTATTAGAGAGATCTTCTAGCTCTTATACTTGCAACATGAAAGTAGGTCCCCCATGAGGGATGTCAATACGAGATAATATACTAAATATATAAGGTAAGAAGCACTATATGTGAAAGAACAACTCAAACAAAATCATGCACCGGTGTAAGGATAACAGACCACCTTTAGTCATATTATGAAATCTTGTACTTAATTCCTTTTCATCACATTACCTTTCTTTACTTTATAATTGTGCACAATATATAATACAAATGACCAGCTGATCAATGATAAAGCAATATCGAGATCGACCCATACTAGGCTTTTTTTCACTCCTAGATACCTCCCGTAATATGGGATCGACCCATGCTAGGTGATTCTTCCACCTCTAGGATACCACCCATCAATAAGCAATTTCACTTATATCTTTTATTTACTTTTTAGATAATTCTTTTGGTGGTCATAACATTTTGAGCTATAGGACTATATGCATAACAAGTGATATCTAAATGATGTGCTGTCAAAATATAGTTTTTTTAAGGGAAACACACATATGCCAAAGAGTCCCCACCCCTTTGGACGGTCAGGGGTTGAGTCGCACACCCCCAAGCCTTATTATATAACCAAACCAAAAAGAAGTACATGGAGGCCTCCACGATTCTGTGGAGCCTCACGACCTATGTGGAGGCTTGTGGCACCATACTTGGTGCTAGAAAATGCTACCTCGGCTCCATGCCAAGGACCACAGGTCATGTACCATGCCACGGGTCGTGGTGAGGGGCGTGGAACAACACTTAGCAAGAAAACTCCCACAAACACCCACTATTCCTCTCTTGTACTCACCCCACGACCAACTACATGGCAAGTAGCAAGCCATATGGCCCATGCCACTGGTCGTGCCCCATGACTTAGGCCAAAAATGGCCTTTTACAACTCAAGATACCTAAGACGGTCTGTACAAGAGACCACTACCCGTATAGGTGATCGTGGGGCTTCACTGCACAGGAGGTTCTCACGAAAACAGTCATAACTCCTGCATTCAACATCGTAATAAGGTGAAACAAGTGCATTGCGAAGCTAACTCAAAATACTTTCATTTGACATGTCTTGGTCTACCTAGTTCCAAATGTGCTTAGAGTTATGCTTGTTTAAAATCGACCCTTCTACCGATACTAGTGTCAAACTTAGGCAATGGAAAATCCTTTGAACTTGGCTTGAGTAGGGGGCCCATATTGGCCTTCAACAACATAAATAAGCTTGAAAATTCGAGTCCTTACAATGGGAGGCCGAATCAGATATGCAAAACTGATATCCTTATCTCTTCCATCCTACTCAAGCTCTTCCATCCTACTCAAGCCTAAGGTACTAATTTTAAGTCCTTTATGTAATTTCATATCTCATGTTCTAGCCCCTAAGTCATTTGCATGCATTCATGTTTATATTGACAAAATTCATGGTGATTTTACACTTATGTTTAGATTTTTGAAACGATGTTTAAGTGCATTGTTGCATCCTTATGTGGTCTGAAATTGTCATGTTTACATCTCTCATATACATTTCTTTCACATTCAGGGACAAATTTTCCCAAGGGGGAGATATTGAAATGACCCCAAAAAAGAGTGTCCGAAATAGTAATTTCTATATATCTCAAGATCTGTTCGTGATATTGAAAATTTTACTTCATATTCTTGATCAAGGGGTCAAATTGAGTGGGGAAATGGTTATAACCTCAATTTGTAAGCAACCGTATCATAATTTGAAAATAGCAAAATGCGATTTCTAAAGTGCAATCCGCGCCCCTAGCGCAATGCACCAAGGGCGCTCTATTGTGTATTTTTGTGCACTATTTTTCTATCTCAGTCCAAGACTTTTGGTCTTGGGCCTAAGTGCTCCCATGCATCAGAATACCCATACTTAACTATATTTTACCCTCATATCACAAAAGTCATTCCCCAATACTCACTCAAACACTTAGACAAATATTTCACTCCAAATTTCAAGTCCCAAAATTCATCCGGATCTTAAGGTTCTCATTCAAGCTTCAAGTTTCCATCTCCAATCTTCTTCAAGATTACTCCAAAGTCAAGGTATGTGGGTTTATTTCATGGGTTCCTTTCACCCATGATGCCTAAGCTTCCTTTTACTTAAAATTGCATGATTTCAAGTTGATTTACTTATGGGTATTACAAAAAGAATTAGAGTATGAACGATGTTGGGGTTTCATGAAATTGTGACTTTTTTACCATGTGTTGAGCTATGAATCTATGACCCATTGTGGGATTTGATGAAGTGTTTTGATGTATATTACTTGAGGGTATTACCAAGTATTGATGTATGATTTTATAAGGGATTTTCTTGCATGATATCATCCCTAAATTGCATGGTTTTGCACTAGCTCTATACACCCGCCAAATGTTTGATAAAATGTCTGGTTATGATATCTTGAGGAATTGAACATCCAATACATGTATAATGAGTTGAATGAATTTATGATGATAAAAGGAATGTATGTATATGATATTCTCCTATATAGTGTTTGAAAGTGACCACGCCTTACTCGAGGGTTTAAGAGCCCGGGTAACTATGTCGAGGGGTATATACCTTGATACTAATCAAGGGGTTGTTCCTTGATAACCGGGTTGAGGGGTTAGTACCTCAATCACCTGGGGTGGTAGGGTGCGACTATCCACAATGCAATCAAGGAGTTCGTACCTTGCTAACCAGGTTGATGGGTTATTTCTTCAATCACCATAGGTGGTAGGTTACGACTATCCACCAACTAACCAAAGGGGTTTGTACCTTGGTAACCTACGGGTTCTATAATGATGGTCTCTTCTTATGTATGTATTATGTCCTATGTAAGCATATTTTACTTACGCATTGATCATGCATGTCATATTTTATTATGCTATCTATTGTTTATCACTATGCATTTTGACTATGTTGCCTATCTCTTGTTGCATTGCATCCTACATACTTAGTACATTTAAATGTACTAATGCATACTTTATGCCTACATAATGTTACAATGTAGGGATCGCAGACCCACTTGATCATCCTCCTCCACATGGCTAGTACAATTTCTCTCAAGCTAGTTGGTAAGCCCTGCATTCTGAGGATAATTTCTATGTTCTTATGTTATATATTACGACTCTCTTCTTTTATTCAAATTTTTATCATATTGAGGATGAGCCCGGTTGCTTTTCTTGTCCCCCGCAAAATTTTATGGTTAAAGGTGCTGTTGGACATGTCATGTATAATGCTATGAGCTTTGACTCTCTCTTGACTCTTGATGTTTATGATATGAAAGTTGCCCCTTAGCCCCAATTATCCTTATTTACATACTCTTATTGTATTTTATTGCTTCGTGACCTAGGATGTGTAATGATATGTTAAGAAGCTTCCTTGGGGTCCCTTCGAGTTCCCCATGCGCCGTGTCACGTCTAAGCCCTACACTTAGGTCATGACACTCACCCTCACAAAAGATATTCATGGATCATGTGTAATACCATAGGATTGCCCCTGTACTCATAACTAAGATCTTCTACTACTCAGATTAGGATCACTTTAGGACTTTACGAGCTTGTAACGTAGGCTCAATGGGCTTTGTTATGATATTTTTGGAACAAAGTGACTGAAGGCCCTACTTAACACTGTAGTTTTCTACACTTTTGCCTACCAACAAGGTTGTTTTTATCCCATTCTCCCTTTTCTCCTATTTCAAGCTTTTCTAGGATCTTTCTTTTCATTTTTCAGCTTTTTGCCTTGCTTTTACACTTTATTTTTCTTTTTACCTCACAACTAAGGCATCACTTATTTTCCTTGCACCCAGTACATGATTTTATCCTTTTCATGTATCACTAAATTTCCTTTATTTTCGTGTTTTACCCTTACACCAGCCACCCACAACTTAGGATTTTGGCCAGAGTTTTGAGGTGCACATTATCCATCCTTAGAACCAGGGCCATTTTTGGTAGCCACCTTCAACTTAGGCTTTTTGTCTTAGTCATGGTGCATAATGTTTGAGGAAGCACCTAGGCCAATTTTAGGATTTTACAACTAACAAGGCTAGGTTACTTAGGTGTTTACAAAGAATAGGTACGTGTCAGGGTCAAAAATTAGGATCAAGGGATATTCTGCAACTTTGGTTGGTTATATAGGCTAAGTGGACTTTAAGAACAATGGCTTAAGATCCTTTCCTAATCCGATTAATCTACAATCTAACTTAGAGTAACAGGATAAGTTCTGAATTAGCACAGAAAACATGAATTTAGAAAATTAAGCTCACTCTAACATGGTACTGATCACATTATCAACAAAAGACTCTCAAGTCATGCTTTTTATCTCAATTTACTCTCACTTATCAGAACAAGCACTGTCGAGCCACGGAAACATGCATGGCTATTGTCTAGACTAACTAAACAAAATTTGGTGGGTATCATTTTTCACAAAGACACAAAACATGTACATACCAGAGTTATCAGTACTATATGTTATAAATACTACCTAAAGCATCCTAAACATATCAATTCCATAGAAAGTAAATATTTATGGGGAAAAAGAACACATGCAAGAAAATACCAAGACCACACATTAGGGTAGTTATAGACCCAAGCTACTCAGACTTCACTAAGGCCCATAACTACCCACACCCTATCAAAAAAGAGGTGCATTGTCCCTAATGCACACAATCAAAGAAAAATAAACTATAGGAGTAAAAAAGCATACATGCGCACCTAAGCGTTGGTCTCCATATTGGGTTGCCTCCCACGCAACACTTGATTTATTGTCGTGGCATGACTTGGAAAACTTGGTTACTTAGGCTTCACCAAGTGCCCAAACCTCATTCTTCAAATCGTTTGACCTCTTCATAGAATGAAAGATATTGAAGATAACTTCTTTATTGTTAAATCTAAACCTGAGTTGACCGGCTTCCATATTATCAATGCTTGACCATGTCTAGGAATGGTCTAACCAACATGATTGGGATGTCGAAGTCAATTTCACAATCTAGGTTACAACTTTGACAAGCACATCATAGAATATCCCCATAGGCTTCTTCACTGTACAAAAAACTATCAACAACCGCACGCTCGTCGAAGTAGGGGATCCCAATCCTAACTTCTTGAACACTAAAACAGGCATCAGATTAATGCAGGCACTTAGATCACATAATTCCTTTGCAAACTCCACATCTCCCATGGTGCAATGTATGGTAAAAGCACCGGGATCTTCTCACTTTTGATCAAAGGACCTCATAGCAATTACACTGCAATGTTGAAGCTCTTTGCTAGAGCTCCTAATTCACAGTGTGCTTTTGCATAACAAGGTCCTTTATGTACTTTTCATACCCTGCCATCTTCTTAAACGCCTTGATAAGACGGATGTTGATGAATTGATTCAACAAAGAGAGAAAGTGCTTAAACTTTCCTTACTCCTTCCACTTTTTAATGTTTTGATGGAAGGGAGAAGGAGGAATCGAAATGGGTTTCAGCTTCTGTGGCACATCAACAACTTCACTCACCCTATTCTTTCCACGATCATCTTTCATATTTGCATCTTTGACCACAACTGTCTCCTCTCAAACATCATCCTCATCAACTGGTATAGGAGGATCAATGGTGCTCTTGCCACCACAAGTAGTAACCGCCATGCACTACCTTTTACTTTTAGGATTCTTAACTGTGTTGCTAGGTAGTGTACCCCTCTGACGCTGATTTAGTTGAGTTAACACTTGATCGAACTATTGCTCAAGCTAGAATGAGACTCAATTTTCTGATTAACCCTGGAGATCTCTGATTTCATCCCCCTCAGAGTCTCATCTTATGTCTCAGTTTTCTTCAATAGATGATCAAATATCTCTTTAACACTTGAGTTACTAGCACTTGTTTCATGGTTGTATGGTGGTACATAAGGACCATTTTTATAACCATCTCTGTGGCCCTAATCTACGCCTCTGTCTTGGCCCCAATTCAGGTCATAGTATCCTCCATGGTTTTTTTCTTAAAACTCCATCTCTATTAAAGTTCTGACCTTGGTTTAATTGACTTTGGCGCCAATAGTCCTAATTAGACCCTTGGACATTGGTCCAAAAACATCTATCTAATCAGCAATAAAATAAGTGTACTCTTTAAAGTAGGGATCATCATAAATGGGTGCACGTGGAGGCTGATGAACAATTGTGCTAACTCACTCTTGATTCTGCTTCATCATCATTTCCATGCCTATATGGATTCGATCAAGCTCTTGTATAATCTTTTCATTTATCGTTGCATGCTACAAACCAATACTGATAGCCCATAAACATTTGGTAGATGCTCTATCTCTTTGCCTCCATGGATGACTATTCTTCAACATTCTCTCCATCCTTCTACAATCCTTGCGAATAGCGAATCTAAGAATATGCCCCCTATAATGGTATCAGCACAAGCCTCTCTATTTTTCATCCAGGGCATGGTAGAAGATCTCCACCAAGATATCATCTACAATCTTGTGATCTGGCACACTCCTCAAGCACTTAGTAAACCACTCATATGTAGTACTGATCGAGTCACTAGGAAGCTGCTCAAAGTTATTGATTAGATCTTTCAACTTGAGCTTATTCGATCTCAGGAAGTACCTCTCCAAAAAGGCCTTCTATAATTTAGCCCAACTAGTGATTAAACTCTGGGGGAGCCAAGATAACCATACAAATGCGACATTATGTAAATGGGTATGAGGATTCTTTGATTGTAAGCCTGCAACTAGCCTACGATTTTGGAGCATCTAAAGCAAACCACTCGAAACTATGAACTTTGTGTTAGCCGGTAGTGGTGGAAAAACAATAGCTCCAATCACCTCCATTTCCATAGGATTCAACTTTTATTGATTCCACTGATATGCGTTGGCATTGAAGTTCTGTGGCTATTGTCCAATATCCTCAGGAGAGGGTGGTTTCTCAATGGCAGCATTTTTATTCTCGTTCCTATTCAAAGTTCTATTAGCCGCATTATTGGTGTTATCTTGGGCTATTCTTCTTAATGTTCTATAGATCTTTGGGTCAAACTGAGTCAAGGCTCTGTCTCAACTTTATGTGTTTGGCATACACTACACTTACACCTTGAGAAGAAACAAAAATAAAAAAAGAACATAGAATGAGGAAAATAAGGATTAATACCCAAATCACTTTGAATTAACCGAGTCGAGCTGTATTCCCTGACAATGGTGCAAAAATCTTGATGTCGCCAAAGTTACAGCTCCTTTTTGAGGATAAAGATGTCATTGTCAGAGTCAAACCCAAGGGAATACTGTAGACTTAGAAGAATTCAATTAATGCAATTTGAGTGATTAACCGACTTATCTCCCAAAAAGGGGGGTTATAGTAACAAAAAAAATATAAACCTAACTAACACAAGAGTTTAACTAATATAGAGAGAAATTAGAGTATCATGTTCCCCATGATTCCTTAATGTAGTACACTAGATAACCTAATTTTTTTTTAATGTATAGAATGCAGGATGCTAAGTTAAGTTCACCAAACCCTTTGGCCTAGGCGAGAGGAGAATTTTACTATGTGACTTGGCCCATCTCCGTAGTATGACATTTCTAACCCTTAACTATTAATCCTAGTACAACCTTGCCTTGGTCCAGTTTGGTTGATTAGACAAGAACATATAAATCAAATCCTGTTAATTTATCTTTTTTCCTATTCGTTATTCCTTGGTCCAGTAAGTAACACTAAGGGGGTTCTAATATTGGCCACTAGAAAACATGCAAACGAAGAGAGTTAATTAATATATGCATGCATACTTTCCAAGAATTATGATTTCGATTTTACTTTGTTAGTTCTTCATGGTTCCCACAACCATAGTTGTGGATTTAGCTACTCATGATTTTTGTAGATGCAAGACCTATGAATTTGAATAATATAATAGAGCACTTACACAATTGAATTAAGCACAAGTAAATCGAAGCTTATATGAGAATCACATGATTATAAGATCAAATCAAAGCTTAAGTATTTCTCAAAACTCTCTAATGTTTTCTCTACTCAATCTCATTGTTTTCCTGTCAACTAGTCAAACTCCTTAAGAAAAATAACAACATATTTATAATGTTTAAAACACAAGTCCTAAAAAAAATAGGATAACTGGGTCCGCATACCTCAGGAACAGCTTTACGAGCCATATTTTGTTCCATGGCCTGTAATTGGGCTTTCATACATTATTGCCGCAAAATTGTACTTGTGATCTACGACACCCCTCTATGACTCTTAAAGTGTTCTACGGCTTTTTGGGGGGTTTTGTCTGATGAAACTTTAGAAAGTCCTTCT
>JAOTQR010127826.1:26279-54466 GCA_025774065.1 Solanum ossicruentum
TTCTACATTTTCTTCCTAAAATCAATGCCAACCCTGGAATCCTGTAAATAAAACATAAAAACACATAAACCCACTAACATCGCATTGAGAACTCAAAATTTCAAGGTTTAAGCATCAAAAGTTCTGCATTTTGATAGCACATCATCTAACAAATTGATGATTTCCTTTTTAACCAACTCTTGCATAGGTGGATTTAATCTGCATTAGTCCTCCATAGCGGGCTTACAACCTTCAACCAATTTGATCTTCTGAGTGCAAATTCCCAAGGGGATTCCCACAATGTCGACTGCTGTCCAACCAATGGCTTTGACATATTTCTTGAGTATTTTGACAAGAGCTTTAATTTGTTTCTCCTGTGGATCAGCTACAACAATTACCAACAAAGTTTTGTTGTTCCACATGAAAGCATATCACATTGGCTAGGTAGCTCCTTTAACTCAACCTGAGGTGGCTCCTCAATAAATGTTGTTGTTGGTAGAGTTTCTCAATTTTTCATATCAGTATCAAGTTTACCCGGGTTTCTTGGATGACATCCAGTCCCTATCATAGCAACTACTATTTCTTCACAGTCATTCTCATCTTTCTCACCATAATTTAGCATAACATCAACCATCAATTAGCCCCTGAATAGGCTAATTCCCTGAGGTTTTGTACGGCCTCATCAACCACATGGAAAATCATCAGGCCCTTGCAAAGCTTTATGAACATTGAAACTCACTTCATCACTATTCACGTTGAATTTCAAACTCCCACTTTCCAAATTCATTAAGGCTCTACACGTGGCCAAAAATGATTATCCCAAAATGATGGGCACGTCAATATCTAGGTCAAAATCCAACACTATAAAATCAGTTGGGAATATAATTTTGTTTACTTTAACCAACACATCATTCAATATCCCGACTGGTCATCTAATTGATCGGTCGGCCATAATCGACTTCATTATAGGGGATAAAATATATACACTGAGCTGTTCAAATACCATTAGGGGAATTAGATTTACAATAGCCCCAAATCATATAGGGCTCTTCGAAAGTGGAATGCCCCGATTGTGTACAATATTGTAAATGCACCTGAATGATTTCTCTTCGCCAACATTTGTCTAGTAAAGAGATCACTACAGCTATGTGGAATTTCAATTGCCTCACCATACTAGGATCTCTTTTTGGTTACCAATTTCTTTATCAATTGTGCACACATTGGATCTTATTGAGGGCCTCAACTAAAGGAATATTTATTGCCAATGAAGTGAATATAGACAGAAAATCTTGGGACCTATCCTTGTCGCCTTCTTTTTCATGATGTTAAGTAAATCTTGTAGTTTTTGTGTATACCTCCTTACGATTAATCCCCTGTTCATTCAATTCTACTTTAGCTTCATCACTTACTTGTTCTCATTCCTCATTTGGCCTAAATAAAGGGGTCTCGACCACTTTGTCAGTCAATGCTACTTTGGCCATTGCTTCTTGTTAAGTAAACCTTATAGCTTTTGTGTGTACCTCCTTCGCAGTAATCCCCTATTCATTCAATTCTACTTCAGCATCATCACTTCCTCATTCCATTCCTCATTTAGCCTAAATATAGAGTCCTTGATCACTTTGTCAATTTCACACGCAGTTACTCTAACAGCGGCAATTGCCCATGGTTTTGCTCTACTATATTCACATATTGGCCCAAGACTCATGGGTGCTAGTTCCGATGATGATGTCGATGCTACTTTGGCCATTGCCTCTTGTTGAATTGTATACTTATGTTAGGAGAGCTAATAAACGAGCCTCCAAATTTTTGATCAATACTTCATAAGACAATACAATATGGCTAAACTGAGAAAGCCCCAACTTCATCTCCCCTATCACTTCATCCGAAGCTTCCGTTTTGGCCAAAATGAGAGCAAGCATTTCATTGACTTGTGATTTGTGTGAGTCTTTCTTCTTTTGAGGAAATTTACATCCTTCTTGGGTGCCATAATGACATTGTACTACATTGCTTTCCCCTTGATCAAACTCCATATACCTTCCAAGTTTCGACCTTGATTCTCAGTATCTGTTGAAGGAGAAACCAAGAACCCAATACTTATTTCCTAATGAAATACACTTCTTCCATTTTATTGCTCTAACTTAATCGTATTCATGGGACAATATATTCAAAGCTCAAACAACTTTGGGTCGATGCATTTTGGTCACATACTATACTATAACATCTAGTTTCCTCACCATCTACGACACGAGTTTTCTTTATCCAGTTGCTTTTCAGATATTCAGCCCCTTACAATTAAAGCATAGTCCTCATGAATGTACCATGCTTTTCTTATCTTTGTCACCATATCTAATAATTTTGCAGTTGTTGTGGATGTTTTCTTCATAAGCCCACCCTGAACTAGTCGATCTACCATGCTTTTGCTGACAACACTTAGGCTAACATAAAAATATTATAGCAGCAAATGACCAAGAATACCATGGCCAGACATTGAAGAAGAAGCTTGAGAAACTATTGCCAAGCCTCATGTAATAGTTCATCATCTACCTTTTGAAATGTTTTTATATTGCTCCTTATCTTGATCATCCTTGAATGTGGGAAGAATCACTTAAGAAACACACTTTGCAGTTCTTCCCATGATTCAATAGATCCACGGGGAAGTCAGCTAACCACATGATGGCTTCTCCCATTACACAAAAAGGGAAAAGTCACAGCCTAATAACCTCTTATGTGACTCCCTAATACTTTAATAGTGAACACGCATCAATGAAATTTCGGAGGTGTTCATGGGAGTCTTCACACTCTTGTCCTCCGAATAATCCCTTGAGTTGAAGTAATTGCAGCATTGCATCAGTGATTTTTGGATTTGGCATTTGCAGCTATTGAGGGTAACAAAATTGCCCCGACACTGCTAACTTGGTCTTATTTGATATTTCAAAGGTCATTTTTGTCTCCAAAAATTTTTCCCTTTATACTCCACTCATCATCCATGTTCACACCTATAGTTCAATGGAAAAACAACAAGAAAAAAGTAAAAAAAGAATTCTAACTACAAGAACAAAGCTCAACAAGCACTTCCAATATGAACGCACCAATTCTTTGGTAACAACACCATTTTTGATATAGCTCAACCTTTCTACTCAAAGGTAAAAGGGGTAGTCATCATCAGCATAATAATCCAACTTTAGAGGTTGGAGTCAATCCTACAGGGAATCATTGTTCAAGACGGAAGTGACTTATTGGACCAAGTATTTATAGGATCTTGGGGATTGTTATAATTAAAATAAAATTTAGCTAACAACTTCTAATTGACGAATTCAATAACTATTAAGGAAAGATGTTGGGGATGAGCAAATATGGGCAATAATCTAACAAATGGGTCTAGCTGCTTGACTACATGAGTTGATGCTGAGTGAATAGGCTAGGCTGGTTATAACCCAAATCACCTATGATATATAGGTGTTTTGCATGAATCATCTAAGATATCACACGCGGACCGCCGAGGATGCAATTGGCCTAAGAAGTTGAGCAAAACATCTACTACCTTGGCCATTGAATCCATAAATATGGATATCAATTGAAACCCCATAAGGTTTTTGATCATTATACTGATTTTACACTCTAATAATCCCAAATATGGAACAGTCAGAGATCTAAAACAAAACCCCATGTTTGAAACCTTGAAGTCATACATTAAAGCTATGAATAGATATAAATTCACTGAAACCAACTACAGATAAGTGATGACATCACACACCCATCAAGTAAATTAAAAAGACCGATATCAAAAGCACACCCCCAACATGGGGTTTTAGCCACACGTGCTAGAAATTTAAGATTGATTACCATACATAGTAGAACAATTCATGGATAACAAGATTAGGAACAAATCAGTTGTTCTAATTATCTAATCTTCTCCAATGTGATGCCCAAAAACTTCCAAAACCCTAGCCTCCCTTTTACTCTAAGAAGAAGGTTCTATGTACAACTCCTATAGTGTAATTGCACTGATATGGAATGAACAAATGATAAATGTCCTTTCTAAAGTTTCTTACATACTCCATCCAAATGTATGAAAGTTTATGCTGCGAAATGTCATTTGGCGATCAAGGCCAACCATCATCGAGCATTCTAGTGATGCGCTGAATGTGCACTTGACCTCTTTCCTGTGTATCTTTATGAGGCTTCTTCCATTATTTCAATATTATGTGATGACTCTTTACTGCTCCTTTACAACTCGATGATGCACCATAATATCACTCATATCGCCATTATATTAGTATTTTGGGGCTTTGGGTGCTGCAACTTTAAGCAATCACTTGTCCACTTTGACATATCACCGAGTATAATTTCTGCCATCAATCCTAATCACACTTTGGACTTCACCTGGAACCTAAGATGCTACACAGTTAGGTGACCTCCATGAGCATTTGGTGGATCAATGAGGATGTCAGCAACACTTGTTTTCATCACCTTTTAATACTTTTGCTTATTGTCCAAGATTACACCAACTCTTACCCTTTTGTGCATTATTAACTCCATTTCCTATTATAGCGCATGCATATTTTTTAGTAATTGGAATTATCAGCACACTAATGGAAACATTTCTTTGTAATTTAACCCCAAAATGAGTCTGAAATATGGACTCATCACATGCTCATGGTTGTGTTTATTGATGACATTCTTATGTACTCCCGAGGTGAGCAAGAGAACATAGAGCACTTGAGGGTAGTATTGCAAACCCTGAAGGAACAGAAGCTCCATGCAAAGTTTGATAAATGCAAGTTTTGGCTAGATGAGGTTGCCTTCCTTGGGCACGTGGTCTATTGAGAGGGCATCGAAGTTGATCATTAGAAGACAAAAGAAGTGAGAAACTAGCCATGTCATTGACTCCTACTGACATAAGGAATTTCTTTGGTCTAGCTGATTACTATAGGCAGTTTGTAAAAGACTTCTCCACTATTGTCTCTATTCACAAATCTAAATCAAAATAAGGCTATGTTTGTGTGGACAGATGAATGTGAGAGGAGTTTCCAAACTTTAAAGGATCGGTTGACATCATCCCCCATATTGATATTCCCAGAAAGGAATGATGCGTTTGTTGTATGTTGTGATGCATCAAAGATTGTGTTGGGGTATGTGTTAATGCAAAATGGCAAAGTGATTTCCTATGCTTCAAGGTAGTTAAAAGTTCATGAGAAGAATTACCCGACTCATGATCTAGAGCTTGTGGCGGTGGTCTTTGTCTTAAAGATTTGGTGACATTATTTGTATGGAGTTGATGTGGATGTTTTCATCAACCACAAGAGTCTCCAATACATGTTCACCCAGAGAGATCTCAACCTGAGGCAACGAAGGTTGTTAGAGCTACTCAAGGATTATGATGTGAGTGTGAAGTACCACCCCCAAAAGGCCAATATGGTAGCTGATGCCCTTAGTTGAATTTCTAATTGTAGTGCGTCTCATATAAAAGATAATGGAAAAAGGTAGTTAGCCAAAGATGTTCATAGGTTGGCTAGACTGGGAGTGAAATGGAGTGAGTCCAGAAGTGGTGCTACAATGGTTCTTCATGGGTCTGCATCTTCTTTGATTGATGAGGTTAAGGCCAAGCAAGATCTTGAACCTGCCTTGGTTTAATTGAAAACCTTGGTTAATGGAAAGATAGAAGTCTTCTCAAAAGGGAGAGATCATGAACTTTAATATCAAGAAATGCTATGTGTGTCCAATAACAGTGAGTTGAAGAAGTTGATCATACAAGAAGCCTATAACGTTTCATATTCCATTAATCCCGGCACTACCAAGATGTATAGAGACTTAAGAGAGGTTTATTGATAGAATTGAATGAAGAAGGACATTGCTTAATTTGTGTTAGCATATATTAATTGCCAATAAGTCAAAGTTGAACACCAAAGTATGGGTGCCCTAGCACCAGACATTGATTTTCCTACTTGAAAATAGAAAGAGATCAACATGGACTTGTTGCTGGATTGTCAAAGACTAAAAATTATTTTGACTCCATATGGGTGATAGTCGACCGTATGATGAAGTCGGCTCATTTCCTACCAGTCAAGACTACATTCAGTGCCAAAGACTATGCCCGCTTGTATATTCAAGAGTTTGTGAGATTGCATGGGATTCAATTATACATCATATCAGACCATGGAGTTCAATTCACTTCTCACTTTTAGAACTCTTTTCAAAGAGGACTTGACACTAGGGTGAATTTGAGCACATCTTTTTATTCCCAAACCGATGGACAAGCTTAGAGGACTATTCAAACATTGGAAGAGATGTTGAGAGTTTATGTGTTGGAGTTCAAGGGGAGTTGGGATGAAGACTTACCATTTATCGAGTTTGCCTACAAAAATAGCTTTCATGCAAGTATTGGGATGACACTATTTAAAGTATTGTATGGTGGATAGTGTAGATCGCTCATCAGGTGGTTGGAAGTCAGTGAGGTGGTATTAATAGAACCAGACTTAGTGATGAACTCTATGGAGAAAATTACAAGCATAAGGGAGAAGAAATTGAAAACAGCATAAAGTTGACAAAATTCGTATTATGATGTGAGAAGAAGAGAACTAGAGTTCCAAATTGGTGATTAGCTCTATTTGAAGGTGTCTCCAATGAAAGGTGTTCTCCAGTTTGGTAATAAAGGGAAATTGAGTCCTAGATATTTGGGACCCTATAAGGTGGTGAGCAGAGTGGGCAAAGTAGCACACGAGGTTGATCTACCCAATGAGTTGCACTTGATTCATCTAGTCTTCCATGTGTCGATCTTGAGAAAATTCATAAGTGAGACAAGTTCCATAGTTCCTTTATTATGATAAGAAAGTTGATGAGGATTTGTGTTACAAAGAGGTGCCAGTTGAAATCCTAGATTGGTAAGTGAAGAACATAAGGAACAAGAAAGTCGCATCTGTCAAGGCACTTTGGAGAAACCAACAAGTTTAGGGTACCACACGTGAAGTGGAAGCGGATATGATGAAGCACTATCCACATCTACTCCACTATACTAAAGCCTAGGTATTAAGAAATTCTTCCAAAGACCTCAAATTCCATGCATTTTAGTTTCTTATGACTTATGCATTTGTTTTGCTGCTTATGAATTGCTTTGAGACGTTTAAAGTATGAAATCTACAATTTTTTAGAAATGATGTTTGACTTGCATTTTTGCATGCACACTGGGTATTAGCTACTAGTTTACTATTTAGAGCCCGCCTTTAAGTAAATTCGTGGACGAATGTTCCCAAGAGGATTATATTGTAATGACCCCCAGTTTAGGAGCCTTAGTACAGAAACGTTTGCCTAAAAAATAACTTGGAGTCAAGTTTACAGGTTAAGTCTCATAAGTTGACATATGGCCTGTTCTTTCTTATCCATAGAACTTTAGGAAGGGGAAAGGTTTTCAAGTGTAGGCTAACCCACAGACCAAATGACGACCCATAGATGGTTTCATGAGTAGGACCCCAGACATGAAGGAAATTTGGAGTTTTCAGGAAAGTGGTATAAGAGTTATTAGACATCCCATAAAATGGGTTATGGCCAGTGGAAGCCTTTGTTGGGTAAGGCCAAGGATGTGAGGAAAAATAGTCAAGTGTGGCAGGCTTGTTAATTCTAACCACATCTTATAAGATGTTTCATGGCTTGTACTAATGCTTCATAATTTTTAGTCCAACAAGTCAGGTTTTATAATTTTCAGATGAGTCATCAGACGAAGGGACTTATGGCCTGTGGACTGACATAAGGCCCGTCATCGAGGTCTCATAGGTTGACTTCAGTAGTTTTAATGAGGGGGAATTTTTTCATTTCCATCCTTCCTATTCCTATAATATATTGTCTGGGGGATAGGAAAGGGACCCTGTAACATCCCTTAAGCCCTAACTTCTTCATTTATTCTCCCAAGCATTATTCTGTATATTTCTAATGCAAAAGGAGGCTCTCAAGGACAAGCTAGGGCAAGGATAGAGATCTATGATTCTTCCTCAATCTTACAATATTGTTTCTCACTTGTTCTTGCAAGGTATGTGAGTTGATTTATAGGTATCATTTCACCCATAAAGCTCCCTATTGAGTATTTTACCTTTTCATTGAGTTCTTCAGGTTATTGTTCATGCTTATGATGATTTTGTGCTCTTTATGTTATTATATGATACTCATGAAGTTTAGTAACTATTTTTCTAAGTAAATATATACATATTTGAAATATGATGATGATTCCATGATGATTTTCGATATGATTAAGGTTGGGTGATATTGATGTTTCTTTAAAAGAAATTTTCTATGACTTATGTGATTTATGATTGTTCCATGATAAAACCAATCCCACCTTGTTTCCCAATAATGTTTGCTATGATTTATGATGATGATTAGGGCATCAATGAAGGGATTCAAAGTTATGTTTATAAAAGGTATACGTATGATGTTAATTGACATAAAAAGATATTTAATAAAGGTCCCCAGGATGAAAAGACAATTCTCATTTGGTGGTTCCTAAGTTCGAGCTACTCTTATTATTGACTTATGATTCTAAGTTAAACTTTAAAGATTTTGTGGGATAACACACGAAAGTGACCTTGTGGTGAGGTTCGGTAAGGAACCTTGGAACAATCTTTTGTCATATTAACTATGTGCCACAATAGCACCCCTTGTAGGCCAGGCTTATAGATCCATGTAGGCTATTTATGTTATAATGATGCATACTAAGGTTAACAGAGTTACACTAGGCGAGTGGTCTGCCCGTGCCAATGTAGGGGGTCATGTTGGATTCCATGTAGTAAATTACATGGTCTTGTATGTCGGTTAAGGTTTATGCCCACAAGCTTATGATCTTAAGATATGTCTTCACTTTATGTTCTTTCTTATGCATTGTCTCATATTGATCTTGAGCCATATTACTTGTGCATGTTTAAGCTTGCTTATGTATCCTTCATTCTATATATCCTTATATGTTATGCTTAATAATGATGGCATTACAATTCCATTCATACATTACATTTCACATACATAGTACATTCAAATGTACTAATGCATATTTTGCCTGCATGATTTAACCATGTAGGGAAAGGCACTCCTCCACTGACTCGAGGCTAGTTTTCAGCATCCAAGACTAGTAAATTTATTGTGTTGAGCCCTTAGTTCGGGACTCCTCTACTTTTTACCTATCTTGTGTCCTTGCTTCTTTTTTTTTTAAAGATAATGTATTTTTAGCCCTTCTGAGGCTTTTACTTTCTATCTTCCTTTTTTATGGATTCTTTTCTATTTGATGGAGATCAATTGATACCAGTCCTATCCATTTATGGTGTAGATAGTACACATATGGACAAACATGTTGATTGTAGTATTTGCTCTATTTTTTATGTTGCTTCACTAAATTGACCATTAGACCCTTTCCCTTATTTTCTTCCACAATAGTTTTACTTGATGCCTATAAATGCATAAGATGTTAGAGATGGCTGGAGTAGGTGCCCTCAGGTATCTCATTCGTCATGTGATGACTAGGCCCTAGGTCGGGTCATTACACCATTTTTGTCCTGACCCAGACCTTTGGCCTAGCTATTACACAACAAATGTGATACCAAAAGGTATCTCATCCAAGCCTCATATTCATATCATAAGCATTCATAAGGTAATATAAGCTTACATAAGAGAATAAACAAGCAGAAGTTCAAAAACTAAGAACATGATAGTTTCCCTTAAGCTAATATACATCAATCTATAGTGTCTGAAACATGCCTCTATATTATAAGATCTTGACGGGGTCTAGCACATAGGTCACTAGCTCACCCTCAAGATATACATCAAAAGAAAATTGTAAAGTCTCAACATAAAAGATGATCATGAATGGGCTTGTTCCCGAAGCATGAGAGTTCACCAATAGTCTTTAAGCTCGAAATCCAAATCTTGCCAAGAAATGGAATAGTCGCCTCGCCATCTATTCCTACATGGTTAGATCATGCAAGCAAAGAAGTATGCATTAGTACATGGAATCCACTAAGTATGTAGGTATGCCATAAATCAAAGGACATCACAATAGTATTAAGATGCATAACCATAACGAATAGGATAAGGACACAATATGCATGAACATGCAAGTTTAAAAATCATGAGATGAGCATCACTAAATCCATTCATAACTTTGGCATACATATATGGGAAGAAGACCATAACCGACACATAAGACCATGAAGACTATTAAATGAAATCCTGATGTTGCCTCTATACCGAGTAAAAGTGTATCCTACTTTGTCAAGGTAGACTATACCTTACCTTATGGGATCCTTCCTATATTGGCAAGTGCTTTAATATGAGTCTAATGTGAACCTTCCCATTTTGGCATATACTTTACTTATGTGGATCCTGTATCATAATACCATATAAGCACATAATTATCATCACCTAGGGTGGCGTGTAGTTATGAGAAAGGTAGGATTTACATTGAGGACCCCTTAGATTAAGTGTCCACCCCCAATCTAATTTAGTGCTAAGTAATATCCCATAGAATACATAAGTCATGCATATACATAGGTTTCAACATAATTCATATCATTAAAATCATACTTTCACAACTTATATAATATTCATCATAACTTTCATGAAAATATTATGTCATGAGAATGGTCCATTTACTTTACTTTTTATCATAGTGTAGATTGATATTTCTACCTTAACATCATCATCATAATCAATATTATCATAACATCAACATTCTTATAGAACATACTTTTGCATACATTGAGACCATAATCATGAAAATCCATGGCTTTATCATAAGAGACTAAGACTAGGTGTGGGTCCACAAACAATTAAGTCAAAATCTTATAATTCGATAAGATTCATAGATAAATCATGCAACTAGAATTAAATTGGTTTATTAATAAGGAAACCCTTATCAAATTATTAAGCCCTAATCACACATACTTAAAATCATATACTTTTTCTTGAAAATCATATATATATATATATATATATATATATATATAATGGAATTCCTCATCATTCAAGCATACATAGGTTCAATAACCATGGAATAATCACAATTCATGCATTGAGAATCACATCATAAAAGCCCATAAGAGATTATCATGGAATTTTGGTAAAAGGAAGGTTATGGATTGGGCTTCATGGATGACACTAATCCATGAATTAAGCCATACATACCTCAAGTGAGAACCCTTAGAATTGAAGAAGAAAATCTGGAAAAACTTGGTCAACCTTCAAGCCCTACTTTCAATGAAATCCTTGACTTAGAGAGAGAAATATTGAGAATCTTCAAGAGAAATTTCAAGATGAATGAATTAGGAATTGAAATTACAAAGGATGGGTTGGTTAGGATAGTTAAGAGGGCAAAAATGGTATAGTTTAGGACTTAAACAAATTGGAAATGTCAAAAACATCATCCATTAAAAACTGTAGGAGCCGTACACAAAACCCCTCATATGGGCCATGGATCAACCTATAGACCACACTTCATTCCATAGAATAATATGTCATGTAAGTCTAGTTTTCTGATATTTGTAGCTTCCTAACCATGAACATGTAAGACAACTCGTCAAATAATCTATAGGCTGTAAGTTTTTTTCGTAGATATGTCCAAGAGTTAGAAAATTTTGGGTCCTTCAGGCTTATTTCTATGAACCATTTGACGGGTCATGGTTCCATTTATGGTCCATCCTGTTAATTATATATCAACTTCCAAATATTCATCCATTTTGAACTTTCGCTGGTTCCTGTCCACGAATCCTACATATGACCCATAGTATCATCTACGGTCTACAGACTAGCTCGTAGGACCAAACCAACACCAAAATCTGAACTTTACATCTTTCCAGGCTAACAACATGAAGGGTGCTACAATAGGATTATGAAAGAGACATCTGTGAAAAAGAACAACAGTTAAAGTCTCCACACATATCCAATAATACCTCTAACTTTAGGTTTGGCAGGGTCTAAGACATTTCCCTAGCTCCCCCAAATAAATGTAACAAAAAGTCACAATAAAATAGTCTAGAAATCTTAACACATCAAGCTAGAATGGAAATAAGGTGTTGTCCTTGAACTAGAGGACTCACCAAAACTTATCTTCAAAACATTCTCAAGCTAGAAATGTGGAGGAGGAAGAGGAGCACTTATCCCTACATGGTAATATCATGTAGGCAAAAGTATGTGTTAGTATGTTGAATGTACTAAGTATGTGGGTGATATACTGCTAAAATATGGCAATTTTGATGCTTAAATCTTGGAACTTTATGTGTTCTAAAGAGATATTAGTTGGTTTTATGTGTTTTTGTGTTTATATTTGCAGGATTACAGGTTGGCCTTGATGTTGGGAAAAGTGTAGAAGTTTCTGGTTTGCTATTATACAAGAACCTTTACAAATCGTAGATTATTCTACAGGTCATAGGGTGGTTTTCGTGAACAATTCCAGTGAGGCGCCATTTTCTAAAGTTAATTCTAGGAACATGCAGACAAGCCATAGAAGGTTTTACGAGTCATAGAAGATGGTTCATGCCCTGAAGATTAGAGACTGGGACTTTCTAAAATTTCAATAGACAAAACCACTTTACGGGTCATAAACCACTTTATGAGTTATAGAGGAGTGTTTTATAGTTGAAGCTCAAAATTCTAGAGGTGGAGTACAGGACCCTGATTACGGATCGTGGAATGCAATACAAGCCATAAACCCCTTTCATATAGTGGGTGGAGAAGTTCTCCTATTTTGTTTAGGACTTGTATTTTTACTTATTATAAATATGTTTTTTAGCTTATTTTTCAGAAGTTCGCCTAGTACTCAGAGAACTCAGTAATTAGAGAGAGAAAATTGTGAGATCACATTAGAGAGTCGTTGAAAACACTTGTGTTTGAATTTCGTCTTTAAGCTTATGATTCTTATTGAAGTTGGATTTTCTTGTTCTTAAATCTATTAAGTGTTCAATTATGTTTTATCAATCCATAATTCTTGCATCTACACAAAGCATGAGTAGCTAAATCCATAGCTAGGGTTGTGGGAACCATGAAAAACTAGGTAAAACCAAATAATTCATAATTCCTGGAAGGTGTGTATGCATGTACTAATTAACTCTCTTTGTTTTGCATGTTTTCTAGTGGTGGCCAACATTAGAATCTGCTTAGTGTTACTAAAAAGACTAAGGTAATAATGAATAAGAAAAGAGATTAAATAACATAATTCAATTGGTGTGTTCTTGTCTAATCAACCAAACTAGGCAAAGGGGAGGTTGTACTAGGACTAATAGTTAAGTGTTAGTAATGCTCACTATGGAGATGTGCCAAGTCGCATAGTGAAATTCATCTCTCACCTTTGAGTAAAGTCTTGAACTTAACGTACTGTCCGACATGTTATACACTAGAAAAGAACTAGGTTATCCGGTGATACTGAGTTGGAGAATCATGGGGAATACAATATCCTAGTTTATCTCCATATTGATTTCTCTCTAGTGTTAGTTAGTTTAGTTTTATTTTTCATTGATTATTGCACCCCCTCCCCCTTTATTGGAAGTAAGTTGGTTAACCACTTGAATTACGATCATTGAATTCTTTTGAGTCTACTTATTCCCTGTGGGTCTGACCCTAACCTTTGTTAGGCTCTACTTCTTGATAACGATTGCTTTATCCTCTAAAAAGGAAGTGTAACTTGCGACATCAAGATTTTGGATCTGTTGCGGGGGAATACGACAAGACTTAGTTAATTTAAAGTAATTTGGGTGCTAATCCTTAGGTCCCTTATTTTACTTTTGATTGTTGTTTATATTCTTTTCCAGGGTATAAGCATAGTGTTGCCCAACACCCGGAGTCAAGGCATTACCTTAGCTCAGTTTGACCCTGATATCCACAGAACGATGAGGAGAATGGCCCAAGACAATGCCAACCACACGACCAATGCAACTCTAGATAGGAACAACAATAAGGATGCCGAGAATGAGAACCCACCTCCCCTAGAGGACATTGCTTCATAGACTCAGGATTTCAATGCCAATGCTTGCCAGTAGAATCAGTATAGGCTGAATCCTAAGGTTGTTGAGATGACTGGAGCTATTATATTGCCACGATTACCGGCAGACACAAAGTTCACAGTCTTGGGTTGGTTACTTCAGATATTACAAAACTGTGGGCTATTCGCAGGCTTACCATCGGAGGATATTCATAGCCACCTACACAATGTGGCATTTGACTGCAAGAGTGTGATGGGGACACAAAATATGTCTATGGATGCTGTGGGACTTTGTGTATTTCCCATTATCTCTTATAGGTAATGCAGCATTATGTGAAACCCCCCAAAACATCCTTCGAAAATACCCATAATCGTAATTTTTATATATCTCAAAATTCGTGCATGATATTGAAAATTTGACTTGATATTCTTAAACAGGGTCAATATTGAGTGACAAATGGGTATAACTGGAATTTTAGAGGACCCATAGCAAAAAATATTTTATGCTAATTTTTGAATTCCAAAGATCATTCGCGCGCAGGCTGCAATGTGCCAAGGGCGGGAGCAGTGTAAAATGTTCCTTTGTATTGGGTCCACATCACGGACAAGGCGCAAACCAATACAAAATTTTCCTTGGTTTTTCTTATGCACCCAAGAGCATTGGGATCATAGCTCCATGCCTACTAAAACGTGAAATCACCTATAATTAGCCATTTTTCAACTCTATATCACTCAAAACCCTCATAAAAACCTCTCCAATACTTAACCAAATATATCATACCAAATACAAAGATTTCAAGTTAACTTTGGAACTCAAGGATTCACTTCATGCACTAAGCTCATCTCAAGAAAACCCATGTTTGAGTTATGTGGTTTTCATCCATTGGGTCCTTTCACCCATGGAGCCCAATCTTCCTTTCTATGAAAATTGCATAATTTCAAGTTGTATTACTTATGGGTATCTTCTATTATGAAATATGAGCATGAATTATGTTGGCATTTTATCAAAGTATTATTGATTGTGCATGGGTGTTAATTTTAAGCTTACACTATAATTTGATCTTTGTCTATTCAGACTATGCAGGTTTTGAGCTATGAAATTATGACCTATTATGAGTTTTGATGGTGGTTTTCAAGGTACCCTACATGAGGGTTTTACTACATGTTGATGGTTGATTCGCATTAAGTTTTCTCATCTTATTTCACTCTTGAATTGCATGAATTTGAACAAGTATCATGAATCCACCATGTGTTTGATAAAATGTCAAGTCAAGAACTCTCAAATTATTGATGACCTATTTCATGTTTACAAGTCAAGTAATTATATGACGATTAAGGGCTTTCAAGTATGTATTGAATTCATCAAAATTATCTATAATTTTATAAGTTACCAACTAAGCCCCATTTCAAGGTTTTTACCTCATGTGAGTCATTCATGTTAAAGCAAGGGTTCATGTATAATCATAATCTTCTCTCATGTTTCAAGTTAGGCTCACAATTAGAGGTCAAGCATGTTTCAAGAGCTACTAATGTCATGTCTCCATGTATGTTACAAGTTATATAAGTTATTTTTCAAGTATTCCGTGGAATTTGACTTAGCATCGATTGAGGCTTAAGATGGGGGTTCGACTCAAGGGGTCCTTATATAAAGTCTTTTGTCTCTAAATTATATTTTCCATAGAATTATGATTATTACACTTGCTATACTAGTGGATCCATCTAGTCATGTTATCATGTATAGTTTGCCTTGGCAAGTAGACCACACCTAGCCAAGGGGTGTCATGCCCGTCCACCTTACCAAGGGGGAGTCATGCCATGGATTCCAAGTTGCAGCTACTTGGTCTTTGTCAGTTAAGATCTTGATGATGTTCATGCTCCAATAAGAAAGTGGTCGTTGTCAGTAATTAACCTAACCAAAGGTTAGGGTTGAATCCACATGGAATATAGGGTTTGACTACAAGAGATCACTATCAATCATTTCGAACATTTATAACTAAAATTTCCAAATGGGAGGGTGGGGATTGTGATTTAATAACAAAACACAAAATAAACACTATACTAACTATGTGAGAACACAATCAAATTTGTGGACAACTCGGGAATTGTGTTCCCCATGGTTTGTTGACTCAATTACCCTAGGCAACATAACTCTAATTGGGAATTCGCATTCAGGGCAGTAACTTAGGTTCTTCCAGCCCTTTTGTGAAGGTGAACATTGAATTTCATAGTGGCACTTGGTTAGAAACCATGGTATGCCAACGAACCATTACCTATTGCCCCATTTAACTCCCCTTGGTCAGGTTAGGTTGATTAGATGAGAACACATGAATCGAATCGTGTTGTCTACTTCCCTTTTCCTATTCATCACTACTTTGGTCGGGATCGTGATAGAAGGCGGCGTTTGGTGTTGACCACCACCAAACATCAATCAAAGTGAAGGGAAGCAAACATTACATGCAAAACCCCAATCATAGAAATGCACAAAGCCTAGCTTATTCCAAGTCAACTGCCCATGGTTCCCACAACCCCAAGTTGTGGGTGCTTAGCTACTCATGGCTAAGGAAAAACCAACAACAATGCAGATAAATGACATAGTTGAGAATTTTACCTAAGAAAATGAAGAACATCCACAAATTGCAAACCACAAGCTTTGATGGATGGAGAATGAATACAATGTGTGTCTTGCAATCCCCAATAGTGGGTTTTCCAATAATAAAAATAAAAATCTACTCTAAACCCTAAGGATATTGTAGAGAGAATATTCAAAAGTGTTTTTGTCCTCAGATTCACCTCCCTCTCAAATAAACCCTAACATAAAGTATTTATAGCATTTATAATTTAATGCTAAAAAGTAAGCAGAAAAGATAGTTGGCAGCAGGTACGTCTCGTAGGTACGACTCGTAGGGTGACTTACGAGTTGCAATCGGGGTCTCATATATGACACTGTGTATTTTGGACTTGACTATTATGACCCATTGGTATAAGTTGTTGCTAGGGATAGGACTCGTAGACTCTTCTCATAGTCTAGGCCTACATCTCTTGGTCAAAAATTTTGGGTCTCTGCTTCTTGCTATGAACCCACCTATATGAGTTGTAGAGAGACCTATGACTCGTAGAGTGGACCCATAGGGTTGACCTCCACTAAGCAGATTTCTAATTTTTTCTCATTGTTCCTTGCTACAAGATCACCTTACGACTTGTCATTTGGGCTATGACTCATAGGCAGGCTCATATTTCCTGCACTTCAGCAAAATCTGCAACTTTCTCCCAAAATCATGCCAACCTACCTTTTCTATAGTAACAACACAAAAATACATAAAAACCATAAAAAATTTGCATTAAGGACTCACAAAATACCTTGTTTTAGACATCAAATGTGCTACATTTTGACATTACATCAACACCCTCAACTTAGAACTGTTGCTTATCCTCAAGCGGTGACTCAATCTAAGCAGACAATAAGAAACACATAGTAGCGACTCTAATGGCATATACATCCTTACTCTAATTTAGGTACCCAACCTCCATCTTCAAAACTAGATTGCAAAGCTACTAAGCAAACAAAAACTCAAAGATGTATCTGGGAATCAAACTATGACAAGCAAAGGAGCATCAACTATCCACAATCACTGGGTTCATCATATGCCAATCAAGAAGTGCAAATGCCCTAACAGAAAAGAAGTCCCTTTTACTCATTCAAAAACCATTCAGAATTTAGGGACTCTGCAAGCATTCTCACTCTCACAAATGAAATTCACGCAAAATGACTAACACCATAGGCTTGCCTCTATACTTAACTTTCGGATAGGTGATATAGTGGATTTGGATCACTTTAGGACTTAATGGATTGTAACATAGGCTCATAGGGATTTGGTATGGCATTTTAGGGAAGTAGTGACTAAAAGTTATCCTTAAACCATGTTTACCAACACTTTTACCTTTATAACCTAACCATTTTCACTAAATCCACCCTTATTCACCGATTTCAAGATTTTCTCAGGTACCTTCTCAGCTGTGCCTTATTTTTGAATTCATATTTGCTATTCACTTCAATCCAAGGCACTTTTCTTTTCTTTTTCTCATCCAGCTCATGACTTTTCATTTCTTTCTTTCTTTTCCAACTAACCACTCAATTTTCATTACTTTACCATAATAAAGGTCATCCTCAACTTAGGCTTTTAGGCTGAGGTGAAGTACACAATATCTATTCTCCAAACCAGGGCCACTGTTCATAGCCACCGTTAACCTAGACTTTTAGCCTCAATCAAGGTTCACATGTTCAAGGATAAACTAGGGCCAATATCAAGGTATTTCATAAAACAAGGCTAAGATAGTTAGGTGTCAAGAAAGAATGAGTGGAAGAGAAGCTCAAACAATAGGAACAAGGGGTCAACTATCACATTTGGCAGGTAATTTAGGCAAAAGTCGGTTACTAAAAGAACAAAGGCCTAAAATCCCTTCCAAATCAACCACATCACTAAACCAATTTTGGAGTAACAAGGCAAGTTCTGAGTCAACACATGACAGATGAATGCCCCAAAATAAGCTCACAACACACATAACATCATACACACAAGCATGTATAGACTCACAGATCATTCTTCATGTATCGACTTGCCTTCTCATTATCAGAATAAACATTACCATTCCAAATTTTCAACAAGATTTAAAAAACATTTGAAAACTATGTATAAGCCAAAAGATAATACTACTATGTATTTACAAATTATCTACACTACCTAGGCATGTTGGTTCAACAAAAAATTATAAATCCATAAGGAAAAAGAAACACGGAAAGAAAACCTTAGGATAAAAAATACGAGAAGTTATGGAACTGAGGTTACTTAGACTTCATCCTAATCCATAGCTTCTCACACCCAAACAAAACACACTTTGTCCTCAAAGTAAAAACACATACCCAAGCCAAATAACTAGAACATATGTATATACATTAAAAACCAACATTCCAAAGCCAAACATTCAACACAAAAGTAAAAACAACAGTCAACACACAATATTAAAAATAATGTCTAGAACTGACATAAAGAAAATATTTTCTAAAAAAAGAACAAACTATCCATAAATACAAAGTAGTGGTTGGGGTCAAAAAATCAAACATAATGGTACTCAAGCACCGACATCTATCTGGTCCTGGGGTACCTAAGCCACGGTTTCCTGCTCTAAAGTCTGGGCTGCAGCAGCATATGAACTGCCCTCTCTATGTGTTGTCCGTTGCTCCCTGTTTCTCTATATAGCAGCCATAAGCAGTGACTCCTACACCACCTCCTCCTCCGCTGCTGCTGCCTCATCATCATTCCTCGGCCTTTTTCGGCTCGCATCCGTGTCCTCACTTTTGTTATGGCTCTACTCAGTCATCATCTATCATCAAAAATCATCAAGGGCCCACACTTCACTCTTAAACTCATCTGGATGTTTCATTGATTGGTGGATGTCAAACATGACCTTCTCATCATTGAACCTGAACCAAAGCTGATCCGAATCCATATACACTAGGCTCTCCCGCTGGCCAGAAATGGTCTTCCCAAAATAATGTGCACATCGAAATCAATCTCACAATCAAGGATCACAAAGTTCGTGGGAAAGATGACTTTATCAACCTTAACAAGCATATCAAAAAGTATTCGTTCTTGCTTTTTGATGATTTGATCGCCATAAGCAACTGGATGCTTGTTAGAGTAGGAGTGCCAAGACCAAGCTTTTCTGAAAACGGCAAGAGGCATTAGGTTGATACTTGCTCCTAAATCACACAATGCTCTAGCGAATCCAATATCACTAATGGTGCAAGGGATAGTGAATGCACCGGGTCCTCTCATTTTTGAACAAGCCATTTAGTCGTGATCGCACTACATTGTTGGAGCTCTTGTGAGAACTCTTCAATCAACATGTGATTCATTGTCACCAAATCCTTCATATATTTGGCATACCCCGGTATCTTCTCCAAAGCTTCTAGAAGGGAAATGTTGATGAATAGTTACTTTAACATTGAGAGGAACTGCTTGAATAGGCCCTCCTTTTCCTTTTTCTTAAGCCTTTGAGGAAAAAAAGGAGGTTTTGGAATCAACTATACTTTTCCATGCTCCCTTACTTCTTCTCATTGCATCCCAACATTCTCCGAAACTTCTATATCAACCACCAAGTCACCTCCAATACCTTTTCCACAAACCTCATCCTTTAATATTGGCATAGGGTTATCTATGGTGCTCTTGCCATTGCTTTTCATGATTGTCATGCAATGCCCTTCATTTTTTGGATTTTGAACCATATTGCTTGGTTTAATTGTGAATAAAATTGCCCAAATTGTTGTTCCAATTGTTTAATCACCATAGAGTGAGACTTAATCTTTTAACTTATGCTTGAAATGTCTGATTTCATCCCCTTCAAGGTCTCATCTTGGTGATCATCCCTTTTTAACAACTCATCAAAGATCTCTTAAAGCCTTGAGGTGTTTGGCACGCAGTTGTAGGATGGAACATAAGGACCATTCCTATAGCCATCTCTTCTACCCATTCGACATGCGGCACTCTCTCTCTTTCATAGTTGCTACACGGTTGTCTCTATAAGCACCATCACGGTTGTAGTTCTGAACTTGATTCCCAGAATCTTGCCTCTAATAGTCTGAGTTGGACCCTAAGGGGTTATTCTGGAAACCCGCCGCTTGGTTGCTCATGAAGCTAGCAGTCTCATCAAAGAATGGATCTTCATATATGGGAGCCTTAGGAGGTTGGTGGGTAACCGCATGGACACTTGCTTGGTTTTGCTTCAAGACCAAGTCCATACTCGTGCGAAGTTAAGCAAGTTACTCCATGATCTCTTTGTTGACCTTTGCTGGCTCATTATTGGTGTTGACAGCACAAGAAGTCTTCATTGCATCTCATTCTCTTTGATCCCATGCTCTATTGTTTCTAGCACTTGCTCCATCATTGCGGTTATCAATGCGAAAGGTTGGTTAAGAAACATGCCTTCCATGATTGTGTTGGCACAAGCTTTACTATTCTTATCAAGTGCCTGATAGAAAATCTCAACCAAGGAATTATTAATAATCTCATGATCAAGGACCATTCTCAAGCATTTGGTGAATCTCTCCTAAGTAATGCTAATAGAGTCACCCGAAAATTGCTCAAAGTTGTTTATTTAATCTTTGAGCTTAAGATGCTTTGATCTTGGTAAGTATCTCTCTAGAAACACTCTCTGAAGCTCTGCCCAACTTGTTATTATACCCAGAGAAAGCTCATACAAGCACATCGCTGCATTACAAGTTAATGACAATGGAAATACCCGCAAACCAATGACATCAAGAGAAAGATTTTGTGTCCCCATGACACTCCTGCAGACAAAGACAACATTATGGAGCTGACGATGGGGATCCTTTAAAGGTAGCCCTGTGAACAATCAACGATTTTGGAGCATTTGAAATAATCCACTTAACCTGAGAACTTAGCATCTACTTATAACGGGGGAAACACTAAAACACTAGTAATGTCCGTAGACATAGGGTTCAAACAATATTGGTTCCAACCAAAATTTTCTCGTGGAAATCCCTAAGTTGTGGCCTATCATTCCTTTGGGGAGGATTTTCTTCTCAACCAACATCATCATTCATATTTATCTTTTCCTCAACCGCAACGTCCTCATTCACCCGAGCCATTCTTCTAAAGAGTCAATGGATCACCAAATTGATCAGAGCTAAGGGATTACCTTGGCTTCTTGTATTGGGCATGGAACCTAGTACACCCTGAAAATAAATTCAAACAACAAAAAAAAAAACAAAATATAAAAGTAAAATACAAGAATATCTAGAAATGCTAGAACTAACTAATAGTGGAATCAAGTCAAAACCTAACTGTATTCCTAGCAACAATGCCATAATTTTTGATGATGTTAAGGCTCCAATAAGAAATCGGTCGCTGTCAATAATTAACCAAATCGAAAGTTAGGGTCGAATCCACAGGGAATACATGGTTTGACTACAAGAGTTTACTATCAATAATTTTGAGCATTTATAACTAAAATCTCCAAATGGGAGGAGGGGGACTTGTGATTTAATTACAAAACTCAAAATAAACACTATACTAACTATGTGAGAAAACATTCATATTTGAGGACAAGTCAGGAATTGTGTTCCCCATGGTTCATTGACTCAAATACTCTAGGCAACATAACTCTAATTGGGAATTCACATGCAGGGAAGAAATTTAGGTTCTTTCAGGCCTCTTGTGAAGGTGAAGGTTGAATTTCACCATGGTTCTTAGTTGGCAACCATGGTGTGCCAACTAACAGTTACCTATTGCCCAAGCCAACCTCCTTTTGGTTAGGTTTAGTTGATTAGACAAAAACACATCAATTGAATCTTGTCGTCTACTTCCCTTTTCCTATTTGTCACTACCTTGGTCGGGATCATAATAGTAGGCAGGTCTTGGTCTACTTCTCTTGTTTATTACTAATGAATAATAATGAAAGTACTTATTTTTTTTCAAAAATGAAATATCTAATTGATAAAAATGAAAGAAAGATGACATGACCTTTTATGACTATTGCTCATTTTGAGCATAAAGTTGTGTTTTCCTATCCTTATGAATCGAACGATACTATGATATTCCCAATATTTGTATTAGGACTCTTCACTTTGTTTGTTGGAGCTATAGGAATTCCTTTCAACCAGGATTGGAATGAATTTTTAAAGGATGAAGTTCTTTCAGTTGGTATATCTTATTTCAAAATATTTATAGTATCCTTTTTATTTAAACCCATTTATTCTTCTTTAAGAAATTTGGAGTTCGTTAACTCTTTTGTTAAAAAGGGTCCTAAGAGAATTATGTGGGAAAAAAATTCTGAATGGCATATATGATTGGTCATACAATCTTGCTTAAATAGATGCTTTTTATACAAGATTTTTGTTGGTGGGATAAGAGGATTAGCTGAATTCACTCATTTTTTGATCGACGAGTAATTGATGGGATGACAAATGGGATTAGGTTTATTAGTTTCATTTTAGAAGAAGGTATCAAATATATGGGGGGGGATGCATCTCTTCTTATCTTTTCCTGTATTTAGCTTATTTTTCTATCTTTTTAATAGTTTATTACTTACTTTTTTCTTGTTGAGATGGGACTCCATCAAGGATATGTTTTGAGTCCTTTCTTGTTTGCCTTGGTGATGGATGGGCTGACGTGATCTATCCAGGAGGAGGTACCATGGTGTATGCTATTTGCAGATGACATAGTACTGATCGATGAGACTCAGACTAAAGTTAATGATAGGTTGGAGGACTAGAGACACGCCTTGGAGTCCAAAGGATTAAATTTAAGCAGGACCAAAACTGAGTACTTGGAGTGCAAATTCAGTGTTGAGAGGGATGAAGCAAACTTTGATGTGAAGCTTGCCGCTCAACCTATCCCTAAGAGGGAAAACTTTAAGTGTCTAGGGTCCATCATCCAGAGTAGTGGTGATATCGATGATGATGTCACATATTGTATTGCGACAACATGGACTAAATGTAGGCTTGCCTCTGGAGTTTTGTGTGACAAGAAGATACCACTTAAACTCAATGGTAAGTTTTATAGAGTGGTGGTCAGGCCATCATTGCTGTATGGGGTGGAATGTTGGCTAATAAAGAATGCACATGTTCAGAAGATGCATGTCGCAAAGATAAGGATGCTGAGGTGGATGTGTGGCCACACCAGGAGTGATAAGATTAGGAATGAGACCATTCGGGAGAAGCTAGAAGTGGCCTTGGTAGCCAAAAAGATGAGGGAAGCCTGACTGTGATGGTTTGGATATGTGCAAAGAAGGAGTACCGATGCTGCTGTTAGGAGGTGCGAGAGATTAGTTTTAGGAGCTATGCGGAGAGGTAGAGGTAGACCGAAGAAGTACTGGGGGAGGTGATTAGACATGATATGGCGAAACTAGATCTCACTGAGGACATGACCTTAGATAGAAAGAAGTGGGGGTCGCGAATTAGAGTAGCAGGCTAATTGGTAGGGTTAGGTAGATGCTTAGCCTTGGGGTATAGTAGGATTAGGTGGAGGATATGTTTCAAGCGTTATCATTATCTGTTGTATTATTTTTTATCATATTTACATACTACCATGTATTATTCATTATTAGCCGCCCTTTCTATTCCCTTCCCTTTCCTTTTTGTCATATCTAGTTCTTTCTGCTTATGGGTTTTGAGATGAGGGTTCCCAGGAAATGGCCTCTCTACCTCTATGAGGTAGTGGTAAGATCTGTGTACATTCTACCCTCCCCAAACCCCACTTGTGGGATTTCACTGCGTATGTTATTGTTGTTGTTGTTGTATTACTTACTTTTTTCGACATTTTGAAACCCTAAGAGATCAAATTCTTGATTTTTATTTTTTTTATCAAGAAGTTGTAATTTAAAATTTTCTAGATTCCCCGTTTTATTATTATTCAGATAAGAATCCTGATAATCATAGATTGGGCTATTACTAGTATTAATACTGTTATAGCCTGTACTTTCCACCCATTCTTCTGTTTTTGAGGCGTCTTTCAATTTCTCAGTAAGAATGTGTGAGCATATTCTGCCTAAGTAGTAGACACAGGTAATAAATAAGATCCAAGCCATAGAATTTCTCAATTTTAATACAAGGTACTTATTAGATCGAATGTACTTATTTGATCTAATAGAATGATTTTGCCGTATCCAGACAAATACCAATCCAAGCCATTTCATGAATAAAATTTGACCAATTAACCAACCAACAAAACCACTTGTTATAAATAAGATCTTGTTATTATATCAAAAGATATAAATGTTGACTAATCTGGCTAACATTGAACTTGGTAACATGAAATGGTTGAATAATTGAAAAATGCAATTATTCAGGAATACACATTGAATGTTGATATTACGCATTGAATTTTTGGTAGTACATCTATAATCGAAAAGGTGTTTGTGATTGTTCCAGAAGAAATGAAACAAAATATATGGTAGAGCTAGGATAGTTATTGTATGAGGTCTACCCAATGCTTGATGCAGAGGCGCATAATAGATCGATATGAACATCATGAGCTATCCCGTAATAAAACTAGTTATTGATGATACCCTCTTCTCGGTTCCTTATTCAATAACCAGAGCTTGGAGAAGGAAGAGATAATAGGGCCCTATGGAGAATGTGGTAAGAAATCCATAATAAAGTCATCCGACCACAATGAATGAATTGATTATCTTCATACATAAGGATACTAGATTACCTAGTAGAAAAGATTGAAAAATCATCAAAAACCTCCCTTATTTCTTTTCTATTGCAATTTCAAGAGCATTATATGATGATTTTTTAACTTTCGATATATAGAAAAGAAATAGAAAGAGAGAGACCAGAAATGACATCTGTCATGTCAATGACACCAAACGGATATTAAATGAATGTAATTAGGATATGGATGTAATATAATGAAATAGAGCCACTTTGAGGTTCCCTCTGAAATGAGGCATGTAAGGGAGCCACTACCAAGAAGTTTCGAGAGTTACAAAGAAAGCTTTGAGCTCATATTGGTCATGGGTTGGGAACGGGAACTGAACTCTATAAGATCGAATCTCCTGTTGTTCTCATTAGCTCAGTGGTAGAGCGGTCTACTATCAACCGATTGGTCGTAGGTTCGAATCCTACTTAGGGAGATTTGATTGATTCTGACTTCTTTAATTCAAAATAAAGGGGCTCGCTTTGCTCGTTAAGAGTAGGTAACCCCTTCCTTGTCTTTGTTTCTATTGCATTCTATCTCATCATATCACATTCTATTCTGCAAGATTCGAAAATCACCATCAATACCTCAGTCTAGGTTCGAGATAATCCTTTGTTCCATAGCCTTGGGTCTATTTATAACTAGCCAATAAAGAAGTCTCAGATATACTAACACTGCATCTTTGATGCAGTCATTTATCCTCCTGAAGGTCACAATTGTCGCGAGCAAAGATATTAATGAAGAGGAAGGCTTATTTGTTATACTACTAATACTTGCTCTGCTATTCTTTCCAAGCCTTGCTGAGGAAGAGTTACGGGACATAAAAAAAAATTACATTGGTCGGGCATACTATGTGTAATGATTCCCCCATTCTTGATAAATAAAAAGATAAAAAGAAAATCCATTCCATTTCGACAAAAGACCTACACACTAGTTCCATAGTTTTTGGTTCACTATCCCGATCATGATTTCCTACCCCCAGAGGGAAAGGTACTTCCTTTTTTGGGAAGTTGTGGGCGAGGAGGGACTCGAACCCTCGACACAATGGTTCGTAGCTACGTGCTCTAATTCTCTGAGCTATAGGCCCCACCCCGGCTCCACTAGATCTGTTCCCGGGAGTACCCTAAAAAACAGGAACCTTTCCTCTCCCAAGCCATTTCGGGTTAAGAAGATGTGAAAGCGCATTTATCTTTATAAGTTTATAAGAAGGGTGCGTGGTGTGAAATGGGAGAGAAGGGATGTCACAATTGGGGTTTTGAATAAAACGAACTTTTGAATTTTCATTTTATTTGTTTTTTCCGTTTTCATATTTAAAAAGTAATAAAAATGAGAGGTGTTAAGTTTTTTATCATCCTAGCGTCGAGATATTTTTCCGCAGGACCTCCCCTAAAGTATCATCACCGCAGTAGAGTTTAACCACCAAGTTCGGGAAGGATTGGTGTGGTTCCTTTACACCTAGGATACCAAAATATCGAACCATGAACGAAGAAAGGCATGAAAGAAAAGCATATTGGCTAGTGATTGTGTGACCCCAATTCTTAGCTGGAGGGGACACCAAAGGCCTCTGCCCTTCCATCCCTTAGATAGATAGAGAGGGATGGCAGAGCTTTTGGTTTTTTCATGTTGTCAAAGAATTGAACAATGGCTTTTTCGTGTTATCAAAGATTTGAGTAATGAAAATAGATGGCGAGTGCCTGATCGAATTGATTAGGTCATGTAGGAACAAGGTTCAAGTCTGCCACTCTATTAGGATGCCTCAGTTGTATACATCGCTGCACTTTCACTTGACACTTATCGTAATGATAAATGGCTTGTCTCGCTGTGACCTTCTCTTGAATTCTTAAAAAAATTACTGTCGCTCCATCCCCGCAGGGGCAGAGAACCCGTCATAGTCTTGGCTGTGCTATCGGAAGCTCTGGGGAAGTTGAAATAGGAGAGCACTCATCTTAGGATGGGCTTACTACATAGATGCTTTCAGCAGTTATCTGCTACGCACTAAGCGACCTAGCGTTTACCATGGGCATGATAACTAGTACACCAGAGGTGCGTCCTTCCCAGTCCTCTCGTACTAGGGAAAGGTCCTCTCAATGCTCTAACGCCCATACCAGATATGGACTAAACTATCTCATGATGTTTTGAACCTAGAAAAAAGCTCATATACCGCTCTAATGGGCGAACAACCCAACCCCTTGGAACATACTACATCCCTAGGTAATGAAGAGCCGAACCTTCCCATCGATGTAAGTTCTTAGGGAAGATCAGCCTTTTATCCCTAGAGTAACTTTTATCCATTGAGTAAAGACCCTTCCACTCGGCATCATCGGATCACTAAGGCTGACTTTTGTCCCTGCTTGATGGGTGGGTCTTGCAATATAGTTCCCTTCTTCCTTTGCACTAGAGGGCCAATCTCCATCTGGACCGAGGAAACCTTTGCACACCTCTGTTACCTTTTGGAAGGCCTACGCCCCATAGAAACTATCTACCTGAGACTGTCCCTCAGCTCGTACATCCTGATACAAGGTTAGAATTCTTTCCCTTCTAGAGTGGTATCCCACTGATGGCTCGCCGCCGCCCCCCCCAGAAGGAGGCCTTCTTCGCCTTCCACATAAACTGTGCTGGAAAAGCCCAAAGCCAATCCCAGGAAACAGTGAAGCTTCATAGGGTCCTTCTGTCCAAATGCAGATCGTCCACATCTGCACAAACATATCTATTTCACCAATTCTCTCTCCGAGATAGCGCCCAGATCGTTACGCCTTTTATGCGGGTCAAAACTTACCTGACAAGGAATTTCGCTACCTTAGGACTATTATAGTTACGATGGCCTTTCACTGGGGCTTCGGTGGCTGGCTCCCCTGTCATCAGGTCACCAACTTCCTTGACCTTCCAGCACTGGGCAGGCGTCAGTCACCATACACGGTCTTACGACTTTGTGGAGACCTATGTTTTTGGTAAATAGTCACCCGAGCATAGTCACTACGACCCCCTTTGTGAGGAGGCACCCTTCTCTTGAAGTTACGAGGCTATTTTGCCGAGTTCCTTAG
>JAOTQR010127827.1:0-22669 GCA_025774065.1 Solanum ossicruentum
TACAAAGGAAATTGGCTCAGCATGTGTTCACGTGCCCCTATCGGGCACTGGTCACGACCCCAGGGAGGGGTGTGACAAAAGCCTTAACCACTGTCATACCAATACTAGAATGAAAGTTATTATTGTTAGCGAACTAGATAAGTGGTAGATGATCATCCCAATTACCACTGAATTCCAACAAATAAGCCCTAAACATGTCCTCCAAAGTTTGAATTGTTCTGTCGGCTTGCCCATCAATTTGAGGATAAAAACTAGTACTTAACTTCACCTTAGTACCAAGCCCTCTTTAAAATGATTTACAAACGTGAGAAGTAAATTGGGTGCCATGATCAGATATGATAGACCTAAGTGCACCATGAAACCTCACCAACTCTTAAATATAAAACCTACCATACTCTTTGGCGTTAAAGGTAATCTTGGCCAGTAGGAAATGAGACGATTTAGTCATCCTATCAAGGATGACCAAATTTAAAGGGTTCAGGCAAATGATACACAAAATCCATGTTCACATCTTCCCACTTCTGAGTGGAAATCTCAATATCTTGAGCAAAACCACCAGTCCTTTGATGTTCTACCTTCACTTATTGACAATTAGGACACTCAGACACAAACTTGGCCATGTCTTTATTCATACCATGCCATTAATACACTTCCCTCAAGTCCTGATACATTTTGGTAGATCCCAGATTTATAGAATCATGAGAGTTATGGGCTTCACTCATAAGATATTGATACTCAAGTACACTATCTCCCCCTTAGGAGAAAACCTCTACCTTCTTTGTCACAACCAACTTCTTCAACTCAACTAAGGATGAGTCCAACTCTTGTTTTGCCTTAACATAACAACCATAGAAGACTCAGCCCCATTCTGAGCATGAATGCCACCATCATCAGAGTCAGCCAATCTAAAACCCAAACTAGCCAAATAATGAATATCTTTTACCTATTCTACCTTTCCTTCATCAATATGGGCGACACTACCCATGGATAACCTACTGAGAGCATCGGCTACAAAAATTACTTTGTCGGGATGATATTGAATACTCATCTCAAAATCGTTAAGAAGTTCTAACTATCTTCTTTGCCTAAAATCAAGAACTCTTTAGGTGAACACATATTGCAAATACATGTGATCGGTGAACATATCAACATGAACCCTATATCAACAATGCCTCCAAATTTTCAAAACAAACATCATAGCCGCCAACTCAAGATCATGAGTCGGATAATTTTGTTCATGCACCTTCAGTTGCCTTAATGTATAAGCTATCACCATACCATGTTACATGAGAACACACCCTATTCCAATTCAAGAATCATCACAATACACCACAAACCCATCTAAGTTATCCGATAAAGTCAAAACAGGAGCTGATATAAGTTTATCTTTCAAATTCTGAAATCTCTTCTGACACTCATCCTACCATATAAACATAAGCTCTTTTGAATTAACTTAGTCAATAGAGATTTAATAGATATGAAACTTTCAACAAACCTCCTATAATAATAAGCCAATCAAAGAAAACTTTGAATATCGAAAGGAGTTAATAGTCTAGGTCAATTCTTCATGGCCTCAGTCTTCTTTGGGTTAACCTTAATTCCATCACCAGATACTACATGACAAAGAAAGGCCACTTCACTGAACCAAAACTCACACTTATGGAACTTGGCATATAATTTTTTCTCTCTCAAAGTTCAAAGACCCAACCTCAAGTGATCCATGTGTTCCCGCTCACTTCGAGAATAAATTAGAATATCATCAATGAATACAACTACAAAAGTATAAAGAAATGTCTTAAATACTCGATTTCTAAGATCCATAAACACAACTAGAGGAATAGTCAAACCAAAAGAATGCCTCAAAAATGTGCTTCAGAAATGCCCATAATCGTAATTTACATATATTATAAAATCTGTGCGTCATATAAAATTCAGACAAGATATTCTTGATTGGGGGAAAATTAGTGGGGAAAGGGTATAACACTGATTTTAGAAGCCCCATATCAAAAAATGACTTTCACCAAAATTTTAATTTCCAGAGGGCATTCGCGATGCAGAGCTGTTACGAAAGTGTGTTGATACTTCATTAATTATTCATTTTTGCCCTAAGGCATTGGGATCTTGGCCCCATGCCCTTTTATACATAAAAACACCTATACTTGCCATTTTTCAACTTTATATTACTCCAAAAATCTCTCAAAACCCTCTCTAACACTTAACCATATATTTCATCCAAATTCAAGTGTCCCAAGCTTAATTCTGGATCTCAAGAACTTCATTCAACTTCAAGTTCACATTCAAATCTACATCAAGAAAATCCCCAAATTTGAGATATGTGGGGTTTAACCATTCAGTCCTTTAACCCATGGTGCCCGACCTTCCTTTTTATGAAAATAGCATATTTTCAAGTTGTATTACTTATAGGTATTGCTTATTATGAATTATTATTATAAACTATGTTAGGGTTTTATGAAATGATTACTGGAAACACATGTCTACCTATTTCAAGCTTATACTATGAGATGGTTTGTCTATTGTGACTATACATGTTTTAAGCTATGAAACTATAATCTATTATGAGGCTTGATGAGGGATTTCAAGCTATCCTGCATGAGAGTTTTACTATGTGTTTGTGGGTTGATTTACATTGAGTTTTCTCACATGATTTTACTCTTGAATTGCATGATTTTGAACTAGCATTACACACCCTCCAAGTGTTTGATAAAATGTCTTAACATAAGTTCTTGAGTTATCGATGATCTATTGTATTGTTTACAATCCAAGTGACTCTATGATAATTAAAGGAATGTATATGTATGTTGATCTCATGAAAAGTATCTATAGTGTTGCAAGATGACCACACCTTGTTAGGGGTGGCATGCCTAATCATCTTGTTGAGGGGTTGACATGCCTAAACCACTATGATAGGGGGTGACATGCATTAAGGGGTATATACCTTGACTACTATGATGGGGGTGACATGCCCATCTATCTTGTCGATGGGTATATACCTTGATCACTATGATGGGGGTTGACATGCCCATCTACCTTGTTGAGGGGTATGTGCCTTGACCGCTATGATGGGTGTGACATGCCCATCTACCATGTTAAGGGGTATGTACCTCAATCACCTTCCAAGGAGGTAGCATGCCTTGAGTTCAAGTAAAGCTTTTTTGGGCTATATGGATATGGTCTCTTCCTACACAGGTAAAATATATTTGCAAGTTATATATTTTAGAAGCATATTTTACCACAAACTTTGATCATGCATATTATATTGATATTATACCTATCTGTTGCTTATGATTATGTATTTTGACTATACTGACATATGTCTTATTGCATTCCATCCTACGTACTTAGTATATTCAATTTTGCTAACGCAAACTCTATGCCTACATGATATTACCATGTAGGGACCGGAGCACCTCACGATCATTCCCTACATGGCTAGTTTTGGCATCTTGAAGATAAGCTTTAGTGAGTCTTCAAGTTCAGAGAGACTATCTATGTTACTCTTGCTTTGATCATGCATATTATTTGCTATTCTAGATCATGCCGATTCCAAGAGGAAGAAGAGTCCGTACTTCCATAGAGCAACCAGCCCCTCCAGCTTCTAAAGCTCCTCAAGATAGGGGAGTGGCCCATGAAGAGTTCCGAGATGCTATTACCATGTTGGCCCATGCCATGACTATTCAAATCAATTAAGGCGCCCAAGTCTCTCATGCTCCTACTTCAGCCTCTAGGGTGAGGGGTTTTACTAGGATGAACCCACAAGTGTTCCATGGGTCCAAGGTGGATGAGGACTCTCAAGAATTCATTGATGAGGTGTATAAGGTGTTGCCCATTATAAGGGTAAACTCGGAGGAGAAGGCAGAGTTGGCGACCTAACAACTCCAAGGAGTGGATCAAATATGGTTTACTCAATGGAAGATGGAGAAGGGGAATGATGATGCTATCCTTTAGTAAGAGTTCAAAGCAGCTTTTCTTAGTCGTTTCTTTCATATTGAGTTTAGGGAGGCGAAAATGATGGAATGTATAAATCTAAAGAAATGGTTTAAGAGTGTGAGGGAGTATTCCCTCAATTCAACCAACTTTTCAAGTATGCCCCACAATTAGTTGCCAAGCTGAGGTCTAGGATAAACAAATTTGTGTCAGGTGTATCTAACTTGGTGAATGAAGAGTGTCGTACTACCATGTTTATAGGTGATATGGACTTATCCTGCCTCATGACTTATGCTAAACAACTCGAGAGGTAAAAGTTGAGAAAGAGAATAAGTGGTGAGGCTAAGAAGGCCTGTCTTGAAGGTGCATACCGAAATTCCAAGGGTGGTAGGTTTCCTCAAGGCCCCAAGCCTTCAAGCCAATGACATTCCAATGGTCCTAATAAAAGGTTTGCCAATGACTACTCTAAATGCCAAGGGTGTGTAGGAGCCACAATGGACCATCTTTGAAGAACACTAATGCTTGCTATGGTTGTGGTGAAGTGGGTCATAATGTAATGGATTGTCGTCGTAATCAAAACAAAGGTAGAGATGGTCACCCATAAGACCAAGGTTCAAATGAGGGTCCGAAAGGAAGAGGAGGCCAACAAGGGGGTGCTCCAAGGGAAAATAGATCATAGCTCTTCAAGGGAGACATGGGGTGGATGAGGTGCCAGATGTCATCACTGATATGTTAAAGGTTTTTATTTTGATGTGTATACTTTGAAATACCTGGGTATCACTCTTTCTTTTATTACTCCTTTTGTTTCCAAAAAGCTTCACGTTAGACCCGAATTATTGTGTGATCCGTATGAAGTGTATACCCCTATTGATGCATCCATTGTTATTAGGAGAGTCTATAGAATTATCCCCTGTTCATTTTGCATAAAATCTTGCCTTGTAATTTTGTTGAATTAGATATGGTAGATTTTGATGTCATTTTTGGGATGGATAGGTTGTATGCATATTATACTTCTATTGATTGTAGAATGCGTAGGGTCAAATTCCAATTTAGTAATGAGCTCGTCCTTGAGTGGAAAGTTGTGATGTGGTGGTCAAGGGTAAATTTATTTCTTGCATTAAAGCCCAAAAGTTGATTTCTAAGGGTTGTCTCTATCATCTTGTGAGGGTTAGGGATGTTGAGTCCAAAGTCCTTCCTATAGAGTCGGTATCAGTAGTTAATGAGTTCCTTGATCTCTTTCCCCATGAGCTTCCCGATATTCCTCCCGAAAAGAAAATAGATTTAGGTATAGACCTTCCTCCCGATACTCAACCCATTTCTATTCCCCCTTACCGTATGGCCTCGGAGAAGTTGAAAGAGTTGAAGGAGCAATTGAGGGATTTGCTGTAGAAGAGTTTTATAAGGCCTAGTAAGTCCCCTAGGGGTGCACCTGTGTTATTTGTGAAGAAGAAGGATGACTCTCTAAGAATGTGCATTGATTACTGATAACTTAATAGAGTCACCATCAAGAATAAGTACCCTCTACCAAGGATTGATGACCTTTTTGATCAACTTCAAGGGGCTAGTCACTTTTCTAAGATTGATCTTCGATCCGGGTATCACCAAGTGAAAGTGAGGTAGTGTGACATTCCTAAGATGGCCTTCCAAACTAGGTATTGGCACTTTGAGTTTGTGGTTATGTCCTTTGGGTTGACTAATGCACTGGCTATATTCATGGATCTTATGAATAGGGTCTTTAAGCCCTACCTTGACTCGTTTGTGGTGGTTTTATTGATGATATCTTGATTTATTCCCATAGTAAGGAGGAGCATGTTGATCACTTGAGGGTGGTGTTGCAAATCTTGACAGAGGAGAAGTTGTATGCTAAATATGAAAAATGTGAGTTTTTGATTGAAAGAGGTTGCTTTCCTAAGGCATGTGGTGCTGAGGGATGGCATTAAGGTGGATCCTAAGAAGAAAGAGATGATTGAAAACCGGCCTAGACCTTTTACACCATCGGATATTAGAACCTTCTTAGGTTTGGCGGGTTATTACAGAGGTTTGTAAATGGTTTCTCTTTTATTGCTTCTCCTACGACTAAGTTAACCCAAAAGAAGGCGAAATTTGTGCGGATCGATGAGTGTGAAAAGGGTTTCCAAACTTTGAAATATATGCTTGTCTTCACTCCTATTTTGTCTCTGTCGGAAGGATAGGAGAGGTTTGTTGTATATTGTGATGCCTCAGAATTGGTTTGGAGTGTTTTGATGCAAAGTGGTATGGTGATAACATATGCCTCTAGACAACTTAAAGTGCATGAGAAGAATTATCCCATCTATGATCTTGAATTGGTAGTCATGGTATTTGCTTTGAAAATTGGCATCATTACTTGTATGGGGTTCATGGTGATGTATTTATCGATTATAAGTGTCTCCAATATGTGTTCACCCAAAAAGATCTCAACTTGAGACAAAGAAGGTGGTTAGAGCTCCTTAAAGATTATGATATGAGTGTGCATTATCACCTCGGCAAAGCTAATATTATGGCCAATGCTCTAATTGGGATGTCTATAGGTAGTCTAGCATATATTGATGATGGTGGCAAAGAGGTGGCTTGAGAGGTTTATCGGTTGGCCAGATTGGGGGTTAGGTTGGAGGAAGTTGACAATGTTGGTGTAGTGGTTGTTGACGGTTCTAAATCTTCATTAGTTGAGGAGGTAAAGGCAAAACAAGATCTTGACCCTATCTTTTCTAGAATTAAAGGCCTTGATGAGAGATGGTAAAGTGGAGGTTTTCTCCCAAGAGGGAGATGGTGTCCTTAGGTACCAAGGTAGATTGTGTGTGTCTAATGTTGATGACCTGAGGAAGTCAATTTTAGATAAGGCTCATAACTCATCCTATTCTATTCACCCCGGTTCTACTAAGATATATAGAGATTTGAGAGAGGTGTATTAGTGGGGTGGTATGAAGAAAGATATTACAAAGTTCACATCCGGATGTCACAATTGCCTTCAAGTAAAAGCCAAACATCAAAAGTCGGGTGGCCTAAACCAACATATAGAGATTTCTACTTGAAAGTGGAGGAAATCAAAATGGATTTTGTGGTTGGGTTGTCTAATACTAGAAAGCATTTTGACTCTATTTGGGTTGTGAATGATAGAATTACAAAGTTGGCTCAGTGCTGATCGAACAAGACTACTTATGGTGCTAAAGATAATGTCAAATTGTATATTCATTAGTTGGTTAGATTTCATAGGGTGCCTTTTTCTATCATTTTTGGGATCATGGTGCTCAATTCACTTCTCACTTTCGGAGGTCCTTCCAAAGAGATCTTGGTACCAAGGTAGAGCTTAGCACGGCCTTTCACTCTCAAATGGGTTACCAAGCTAAAGGAACTATCCAAACTCTTGGGGATATGCTTAGAGCTTGTGTCTTGGAGTTTAAGGGTAGTTGCAATGTACATCTTCAACTCATTGAATTTGCTTACAACTATAGCTACCACTCAAGCACTGGTGTGGCTCCTTTTGAAGCTCTTTATGGTAGGCATTATATATCCCCAGTTGGGTGGTTTGAAGTGGGGGAAATGGATTTTCTAGTTTGAATTTGGTCATGGAAGCCTCGGAGAAGGTGAGGTTGATAAGGGAGAGAATGAAAATAGTCCAAATCCAACAAAAGTCATATTCTGATGTGAGAAGGAGAGATCTTAAATTTAAGGTTGATGATTGGGTTTACTTGAAAGTCTCACCCATGAAGAGTGTAGTCCATTTTGGTAAGAAGGGTAAATTGAGCCCAAGGTTTATGGGTCCTTGTAGAGTGTTGAGGAGGATTGGTAAGGTGGCCTATGAGTTGGAGTTGCCCATTGAAATGGATATGGTTCATTCGCTCTTCCATGTGTCTATGTTGAGAAAGTTTGTGGGTGACCTAAGGGTTGTTGTACCTTTGGATGTTGTGGGTGTGGTGGAAGATAATTTGACTTATGAAGTGGTTCCAGTATAAATCATGGATAGACAAGTTAAGAGTTTAAGATACAAGTATGTAGCTTCCGTCAAGGTTCTTTGGAGAAACAAACAAGTTAAAAGTGCCTCAGGGGAAGTTGAGGTGAACATGAGAAAGCGATATCCATATCTCTTCCACTCTACTCAAGAATAAGGTACTAATTTAAGTTACCCCAAAAGATTTTAAGTCTTAAGTTTCAGCCCTTATATCATTTGCATATATTCATGTTTATATTGACTAGTTTATGGTGATTTTGACATTCATGTTGAATTTTTTGAAATGATGTTTAAATGCATTTATTACATTCAATATGTCAAGCTAAAATCCTCATGATTACTTCTCTCATATACGCTTCTTTGACATTTGGGGATGAATGTTCCCAAGGGGGAGATATTGAAACACCCCAAAAATAAGCTTCAGAAATGCTCATAATAGTAATTTCCATATATCTCAAAATTCATGCGTGATATCAAAAATTTGACTTCAGATTCTTTATCAAGGGAAAGTTGAGCGAGAAATGGGTATAACCCCGATTTTAGAAGACCCATAACGAAAAATAATTTTTGCTAAAATTTCAATTTCCATTCACGATGCCTCTGCGATGCGGAGGTATGTTCATACTTTCTTAATTTTTCATTTCGACTCTAAGGCATTGGGGTCTTGGCCCCATGCTCTTTTATGCATAAAAACACCTATACTTAGTCATTTTTCAACTCTATATCACTCAAAAACTCTCTCAAGACGCTCTCTAACACTTCACTAAATATTTCATCCAAATTCAAGTGTCCCAAGCTTAATTTCGGATCTCAAGAACTTCATTCAAGACTCAAATTCTCATTCAAATTTACATTAAGGAAATCCCCAAATTTGGGTATCTGGGTTTAACCATTGGGTTCTTTTACCCATGGTGCCCAACCTTCCCTTTATAAGTATAGAATGTTTTCAAGTTGTATCACTTATGGATATGTTTTATTATTGATTATAATTATACACTACATTAGGGTTTTATGAAATGATGATTGGAAACACATGTCTACCTATTTCAGGCTTATACTATGAGATGGTTTGTCTACTGTGACTATGCATATTTTGAGCTATGAAACTATTATCTATTATGACGTTTGATGAGGGATTTCAAGATATCTTGCATGAGGGTTTTAGTATGTATGGTGGGTTGATTTATAATGATTTTTCTCACATGATTTCACTCTTCAATTGCATGATTTTGAACTAGCATTACACACATGCCAAGTGTTTGACAAAATGTCTTGACATGAATTCTTGAGTTGTTGATGATCTATTGTATTGTTTACAAGCCAAGTGACTCTATGATAATTAAGGGAATGTATATATGTGTTGAGTTCATGAAAAGTATCTATAGTGTTGCAAGTTGACTACACCTTGTTGAAAGTAACATGCTCCATCACCTTTTTAAGAGGGTGACATGCCTCAACCACTTTAATGGGGCGTGACATGACCATCTGCCTTGTTGAAGAGTATATACATTGATTACTATGATAGGGGTGACATGCCCATCTACCTTTTTGAGAGGTATGTGCCTTGACCTCTATAATGGGGGTCACATGCCCATCTACCATGTTGAGGGGTATGTACCTCAATCACCTTCCAAGGAGGTGGCATGCCTTGGAGTTCAAGTAATGCTTGCTTAGGCTATGTCGATATGGTCTTTTCCTACACATGTAAACTACATTTGCAAGTAATATGTTTTACAAGCATGTTTTACCATAAGCTTTGATCATGCATGTCATATTGATATTATACCTATCCACTGCTTATGATTATGCATTTTGACTATATTGGCTTATGTCTTATTGCATTACATCCTACATACATAGTACATTCAAATGTACTAACGCATACTCTATACCTAAATGATGTTACCATGTAGGAAATAGAGAACCTTACGATCATCCTCCATGTGGCTAGTATTGGCATCTTGAAGATAAGCTTTGGTGAGTCTTCAAGTTCGGGGACACTAGTTGTGCTACTCTTGCTCTTTTGTTATCTTTTTCTATTGAGTATTTGATACTATGAGGGTGAGCCCAGAAAGTGTCTTTGCCCCCGCCCAATCTATACTAGAGGTATTGTTGGAACAGTTGATGTAATTATGTTATGATCTTGACTCTTGAATGTTTTATGATTATCCAAAACTTCCCTTAGTCATGTTTCCCTTCTTTATGCCTCTTGTTGTTGATGTTTTACTTCTGCGACCAAGGATGTGTAATTGATATACTAAGAGGCTTGTTTGGGGTTCCTTCGGGTTCTGTATTCGTCGTGTCATGTCTAGGCAATAGGCTTGGGTCGTGATACCAAACAACATCACAACAAATTCATAATGCCTATACCTCATTTGGAAAGAAATTTTGGGAATAGCACACTCCTCACTCTCAATTGATGACAATCAGAACGGAGGTCAATTTTTGAGAAATTGGTTGCTTCTTGAAGTTGATCAAACAAGTCACTGATCCTTGGCAATGAATATTTTTTCTTGATGGTCACTTTATATCAATTTCTTATAGTAAATGCACATCCAAAGGGATCCATCCTTATTTCTCACAAATAACACTGAAGCACCATAGAATGATATACTTGGCCTAATAAAGCCTTTCTCCAACAAGTTTTTCAACTAATCCTTCAAATCCTTTAACGCATACGGTTCCATACAATAAGGAGAAAAGGAAATAGATTGAGTATCTAGAAGGAGATCTATGGTAAAGTCTACTTCCCTTTTAGGACAAAAAATGAGAAAATCATCGAGAAAAACTTCCAAAAAACATTAACCATCGGTACTGACTCAAGAGTAGGTGACTTGGACTCCACATCACTAACCCTCACAATATGATAGATACACCCTTTAGAAACCATTTATCAAGCTTTAAGATATGAAATAAACTGACCTTTAAAAGGAGAGTCACTACCCTTCCACTTAAGAATAGGTTCACCCGGAAACTGGAATTTGACTTTCTAGGTTCAACCATATGTAGAGGCATATACAGCATGCAACCAATCCATCTTGAGAATAATATAAAAATTAAACATCTCAAATTTCATAAGATCACACAAAAAAACTTTATGCAAGATAGAGACAAGATAACCTTGATAGACTCTTCAGGCAATAGTGGAATCACCCACAGGAGTATAGATTGAGAAGGGCTCCCTAAAAATTTTAGGACTCAAACCAAACTTAATAGCCAAAGAGGAGTAACAGAATATAAATTTGCACTTGGGTCAAGCAAAGCATAATCGTCAAAGGTAACGACTTTTAACATATCAGACACTATATCCAGAGTTTCCTCTACTTCTTTTCAAGCATGCAAAGCATAAAACCTGTTGTTTCTAGGTGCACCACCTTGTGGAGCTCTTTCTTGGCTTTCGTCACCTTGAGCCACTTGACACCAACCCTTCTTGGCATCTTTAGGACAATAAACAACTTTGTGGCCCATATCACCACACCCAAAGCAATCACATAAACCTCTCAATTATGCACCCGAGTGATTTTCCCCACATATTTTACACTGAGAGGGCATTTGACAACCTCCAACTTGTACCTTGGGAGGAGGCACTCTAGCATTGGCAACCTTTGCATTCGAACCTTGGCCTTGTTAGAGCGACCATATCCTCCACCACTCTTAGAGTTGGAGAACCTACCATCATAACGGGCTTTATTGGAATCATTCGCCCTCTTCTCCTAGAACCTTTCCCCTTTAATCTTTTCGGCATAAGTCATAAGCCTAGAAATGTCCATATCCCAAATAAGCATAGTTGTATGACATTCTTTCATAACTAAATCAAAGATCCCTGAAATAAGCTTGTGCATTCTTGCACGAGGCTTAGCCACTAGCATAGGAGCATACTTTGAGAGTTTTGTAAATTTTGAGGGCATATTCCCTAACACTCATACCACTCTACTTAATGTTGATAAATTTTGTCATTTTGGTCTCCCTAAGTTCAAGAGGAAAGAAACACTCTAGAAAGGCAAACTTAAACTCTTCCCAACCAACCCCATCATCTTCAACCCTTTCCATCAACCATTAGTTGTACCACTCCTAAGCCACATCCTTCAACTGATAGGCAGCTAGTTTAGCTTTCTCTTCTGAAGTCACCCACATTATAGTCAACACTTTAGAGAGTTCAGCAACAAAGTCTTGGGCATCCTCATCATATTTTGACCCTTAAAAATCTAGAGGGTTTATCAGGGTGAAATCTCTCACTCTAACAGCTAGAGTGAGAGCATGAGGAGGAGGTTTGGCCTATCTAGCCTGGTCGGTCACCACTTGGGCAAGCATGGAAAAGGTAGTCAAAAATTCATCTAGATTAACTGGCTCTCCGTAGGATCTTGGGGAGACTTGTTCCTTATTAATCGACACTTGTCTTGGTAGAGGGGCTCTTCATAGAGGCATCTTCTATAAGGCATCAAGGATATTATCAAAGTTAGGATGTCTTAAGGCATGGTCTAAATCATGACATTAAAATAAAGAAGTGAGACAATTCGTAAAACTTCATTAAAACCATCCCACTCATACACATGATGCACTTTATACCCATGAATAGGACACCACTCGATGTAGCATATTGGACTCCGAGGATTATGTTAAAATCTTAGTGCTCTAATGCCAAGCTTGTCAGGACCTGGACCTAGGAGTAACATGGCGAATGGGAACTGACAGTCCCCAAACAAGCCTCATAGCATCCACATAGCCAGCATCAATTTAGAAGTGTAGATTTAGACAATAAACACATCATTTTACGAGATAGAAAAGTATGACTCAAGCTACGAGTATATCATAGGGATAAGGATTTGCATGGATTCACATAGCACATAGCAAATAAGAAATAAGGGGCGAATAAGTATGACTCATGCCATGGGGATAGCAGAGTCGTAGGACTTTACACATTTCCCATCTCATCATGAACATATCATCAATACTAAAAGATAACCATAATCATAGACTCCATACAAGTAGCATAACACAACACAAGCCCATATATAGAGCTTACATACTGTCCATCAGCGCCTATAAGTCATAGAATAGGATAGGGCCGAAGACATGTCCCTGGCTCACCCTCAAAGACAAAAGAAAAAATAGCATAATAGGTAGATAGAATGTGGCTTGTCCTTGAATGATAGGACTCACAACAACAAACTCTCACAATCCAAGCTAGACATCAAGAGGTAGATGAAGATAGTCTTCAGTCCCTACATGGTTAGATCATGTAGGAAAAAAGTATGTATTGGTACGTTTGAATGTACTAAGTATACGGGCATGCAAATGCTTATGAACTTATTAACTTGCAATCAATGTTAAATGACAAGGGTATATATATATATATATATAGATAGATAGATAGATAGATAGTTAGAGAGAGAGAGAGAGAGAGAGAGAGAGAGACAGAGACAGAGAGAGAAAGAAAGAAGTATATATGAAAGAAGTATAATATTAGTATCCATGAAATCAAAGATGTATGTAATTTCATAATACTTTAACATACGGGGATATGATCTCAACGGACATCTAGACCATGCAAGCTATTACATGAAATTCTGGTATCTTCCCCACACTGGAGGAAGAGGTGATCTACTTGCCAAAGGTAGACCTTACTTCTTCTTATGGGCCTCCCATTTTAGACAAGAAACCTTACCTTACAGGCACACCCATTTCGGTAAGGATTTTACATGCGTAACATAATCATCCAAATAGGGGAATAAGCATGAACATATGTTTGGCTCATAGTTATGGGACCTAAGAATTTATATAAGAGACCATAGGGATATCCCCCCTCAGACAAGTCTGCTCGGTGCTAAGTTATCATCCCACGAAAATACATATACATATATGTGCTTTCAAAAGAGGCATAAGTTTTTTCAAATCATTTTCATGCATACTTAGGCTTAAAAGCCAAACATACTTCATAATCATGCATACATGGGCAAAAGAGAAAAATCATACTTCATATTCATGCATACATGGTATAAAGAGTCAAATCATGTTTCATGTCATATTTCATGTATAAGAATAGTTTATTCATATTTGACATATTGGTGTAAACACCCATAATTGTTCAAAGAGCCATATTATAGATATTATGTACTCACATGCCATGTCATAATCATGCTTTTCTTAAATTCATAATTATCAATATAGTTGGGTCTTAACCAACATCATAACTTCATGAAAAATCAATGTCTATGTATGCATATGACATGAATGATGAGAGAATAGCATGGACAATAGAGATTCATATTAAAATGACAATATAAGATAAAATCAAAGTAAATCCATGTAGAAATTCACAATTTAAGCATACTTTAGATTACTCATGCCTAAATTCAACATTTAAAAGGGACATGAATATTCAAACCTTCATAATATCAATGCAATTGAACATATTAGGGCTTAAATCACTTTAAGAGATCAATTAAACATATCTCATATCTCAATTTAATCAAACTAACAATAATTTAAAAGACCCATATTCAAAGCTTAAAATTCATAAATTAAAGTAAGAAGTCTTTGGGGTCTTTATGAGTGAAAGAGATCAAGAATCAATACCACATACCGTAGATATCAAGAAGAGTTAAGAAGAAATTTATTTGAGAAGAAGGCTCTCCTTGAATTTTCAAGTTGAATCTTCAATGTCACACTTGAGAGGAGTTCTTAGAAGAGAGAAATTTCTAGAGTTCTAAGTGTAATGAATGAATTTGAATAAGAATAAAGGAGTATCGGTCTTTTCAGGAGTTTAAGATAGGTTAGAAAGTCACGAGCAACCCTTAGAAATAACCAAAATCATGAGAAAGTCATTAATGAATCAAGAACTAAAAAGTACCCAAGGGGCTCGTAGAAGAGCAACACAGCTCATACAAAACCCAAAGGACCATACAAGGGCCCATGGTAAGGGTCATTCAAAGGTGCACTGACCATACAATAGTCCATACAAATGACCTAAGTTGTAAGGTTGTAGTTTTATACTTAGAATCATATTTTGGGACGAGGGCTTTAGAAAACACCCCACCATGGCTTGTGGTAGGTACTTCAAGGACCCACCATGGCTTGTGGTAGGTACTTCAAGGACACACCATGGCTTGTGGTGGGTTTCATGACCCATACAAGGGTTCCTTGGTGGCTTCCTTGGCATGAATGCTCTAGCACCTACCAACGACCCTTTCCACGGCCAATGGTGAGGACCACGGCTAGTGGGAGGTGCCATGGAGGGCGACCAAGCCTAAACTCCTTTCTTAAGCCACGCAAAGTTGTACAAAAGCACTCCATGGGTCAAACACCTCCAAAAACTTGATTTTTAAGAATCAATAAAGTCTCACGAGATTCAAGTTCTTACACATAGACATAGTAATACAAATCGGAAAAGATATGCATGAGCAATGCAAAATTTAAAATCATGTGTGTAAGCATAAATAAAATATTTCATATTCTAATAGACATACATATGTGAGAATAACACCATAACCGATATTAAGATCTTGCAGACTATTACATGGAATCTCTAAGTTCCCTCTACACCAAGCGAAAGAGGAGCCTACTTTTCCAAGGTAGATCCGATCCTCACCCTATAGGCTTTACTATAGCATGGTGAGAACCCATCATAACGACCTCACACTTTAGGGTTTATCCAAGCATGGTAAGTGACATTAAAAAACTATATTAATCCATTAGCAAACTTTATAGGTATATGATCATCATCCTACGGTGGCTCATAGTTCTGAGACTTTAGGATTTATATAAGGACCCTTGGGGATAATCCTCCTTACACAAGCTCATTCAGAGCTAAGTCAAATTCTACAAAATACATAATCATGCATATACATAGACATCATCATAATATATACTTTATCAAAATCATACTTTCATAACTTGAAAGTAGATGTCATAATTATAACAAAGGAATAGTCCATCTACATAATTTTATATATAGTGTGGGTATACTTCCCATCTTATCATCATCATTAGGGTCTTAAGTCATATCATCATATCATCATCATCATCATTATCATAACATCATTATCAGCATCATTAAAACATAATTTTCGTACTTAGAATCATATTCATGAAAATTATAGCTTTATCATAGGAAATTAGGGCCATGTAGGTTCATGAGTAATTGAGGTAAAATCACGCAATTAGATAAAAATCATGTAGGTACCACGCAATTGAAATCACATTGAATCATTTGTAAAGGAACCTACATCAATTTCAAAAATCCTTAATCATTATATACTTGAAATCATTCATAGGAACCCCATCGTTTTCATGTAATTAGCATGAATACACATTAGGATTGATCAATAGATATGATCTTCATTATAATTGAACAAATTGAGTACCAGTAGAGAAGACCCATACAATTTCATAATTGAGTCAAGATAAAAATTAAGAATTTAAAAGGAGCTCCACAGAAGAAAGGATTCTATGGATGAAAGATCGCATACCTTAAATGATTGTCTTGGGCTTGAAGAAAAATAGAGAATTTTGTTTCACGTGATCTTCAATAGAGCCTTTGCTTGGAGAGAAGATAGCCCTTGAGAGTAGTTTTAGAGAGAGAATTTTTCGTAATGTGTGAATGGTGAAAGAATGTGGTTGATTTAGGGGTTAAGGGAAATTTATAGAATAGATTTTAGTGTCCAAAATCACTTAAATAGGCTTAGGAAAAAGTTTAAGGCTTTTCCACTTACTGCAGAAATTTTAAGGAATAAGTTGAACTGTCATGAAACAAGTCTGTGATGCAGAGTTATTTCACCATAGTTCATTTTTTTGTGAAATTTAATTTGTTTTTTCCATTTTGACCTAGGAATGAGTTTAGGTCACTTTTATACTGAAATAAATTCTCTCTGCAACGTGTAGAGATTGTGCGCGCACTCTTCTAGAAATGCAAAAAATTATTTTTCGATACGGTTGATCTAAAAATTGAAAGAGATCATTTTTCCACACAATTTTTCCTCCTGATTAAGAATCTTCCAAAAAGAATTTGAATAACATGCTATGCAAGGCATCTTTCAATAGTCTTTGTCTCTCAAATAGAATAAACTAATACAAGATATCTAATAGCCTTGAGAGTATGATGGAGCAACAAAATGACTACCTCTAAACTATCAATAGCTAGATCAAAAAGAGGGAGAATAACGTTAGCAGAATTCAGCACCACAACCTATACGCATGTATAGAATAAGCAAAGGTGAGTACCACGATACCCAACAAGAAGACCTAATCATAGGTAGATAATAAAGAATTAAGCACTCCTTCCATCCCAACCACATACCTCCAAACTACAAAACTTGCACACAAGAAGGGCTAGTATACATAATATAGATACCGTAAATAATATTGCTATCACACATCACTATGTCTCAATAGTCCATTCTTCTCAAAATACAAGGTTCAACTCATTAAATACATATCACAACACCTCAATAGTTCAGTCTCAACAATATACAAGTTTCAAGTCATTCAATACATCAGACTTAGTATATATATCAACTTTTACGTAAGGAAATGATATGATATGGAATGAAATGCAACTAATACAATCCAAATATCAAATAATTATGATGCACATATGTCCTAAGATACACATCTGCCGACATAATCAGATTGGAACCTTTGGGGCCCAAATATCAACCATGTATCCACTGAAATCATTTTCCTTTAACAATTACTTTCATATCTAGCTGGAATCATTTTCCTTCAGCTTTTCATTTCTTTTCTTTCTTTTTCTATCTGGAACCATTTTCTTTCAGCTTTTCATTTATTTCTTTTCTTTTTCTAGTCGGAACCATTTCCCTTTGGTTTTTCAGCAAAAATGGAGCATCAAACAAATTTATATTATCACAACAAAAATATCACCTTTACATGTATAAGAATATGCAAGATGTCCATATGAATCATTTATTCAATAATCAATAGTTTTTCTTATGGTTCTTTCAACACTTATGTCATCATCAACACATTACATAGTAATCACATCATACTGTAGCTTAAGTCATTCAATACCTCTTGTCATCATAACTTAGTTCAATTTTAAGTCCACATTTCACAAGCACTTAGTTCAACAATTTCAAAAATGCCTCAAAATATGCATATAGGTCAACATTTCGCATAAAATACTTAAATAGACAATTCTACGTAATATGATTCAAAATTCAATAATTAGTACACCATGAACACTTTTACATTCTCATTAATTGGCATTAAGAGCCTAATTCATAATTTTAATTCAAAAGTCTTGATCAATAACAAATAAGCATAAATTCACAAATCAATTCATACATGTCATCACTTCCACATCCCCATTACCCAATCATATCTACTAGAATAATTCACTAATCCCCATTTTTCAATACCAAGTTCAATCAAACTCAACAAGGTTTAGAAATCACTTGCCTCAAATTATCCAAACAACCACTCTAGCAAAAGTCTGTTCCCTTTTTGAATGAAATCCAAAGCTACACGATCTATGAAAAAATGAATTTACAATCAGAATTTGAAGCTAACAATACCAAAATCAAGAAATTTGGGAAGAGGGGGAAATTTGTCCAAAGATTCACTATTAGAAATCAAAGATAGAATCTAGAAATTTTTAGATGAAAATGTTCTCTCATGATCAGGAAACCATCGAGGAAAACCAATTCAAACAAGAAGTTGAAATAAGCTCATAATCATCAATTTCACGAAAAACTTAAGTTCATAAAAATCCCTAATTTTCTCAATTGGATACGCTAAATTTGAAGTTAAAATTAATAGATAATTAATGGATAACAATTAGGGGAGTGGAAAATATCTTTAATCAATAAAAAGCCTTCAAGAAATCAAGTAAAAGTCATTCAACTGAGCTCTTAAAATTTTTAATGGAAGAAATGTTCAAAAATGGATGTCTGGCTCTGAAATCCCTTGTAATGTCATTATAGTGACACATGCAAAATAGGTGAGCATCGTTACAGTGATGCCTTTGCCACTATAACAAAGCAAGCCTCGCTTTAGCAACTAGGCCCTCGCTATAGCAAGGCATGCACACCAGAACGCAACAAATCTTTTTCAATCAATTTCAAAACACAGAATCAACCCTTGAGATTCGTTTGGAAACCCATACACAAAAACCATACATGTAACCCGACTAAATTCAACGTTCCAAACTCAATGGGATCACTGGAAATTGAATACAAGGCCTTCTTGACCTAAATTCTAATTAAGTACTTTAAATCTAATTTAGGACACTAGGAACATAAAAAATGATACTAGGACACTCCAAAATTAAGGAAAAACTATTTTTAAACTAAATCACCTCATGAGACCATTGGAACCATCAAAAAATTAATCAGAGGACCGACTCAAAATGATGACTAAATTCAAACCAAACTCAAATTTTAACACAATTTCCAACACTGAATCTAATTGTGACAGCTATCCTAGGATAATTTTCACATTTTAAAACTGATGGAATTGAAAAATTTTAGTTTTGAGACTTGAATCTTGGAATTACTTAACATTTCAAAATCAGCCAATTCAAACATTGGAAATTTAATCTTTGGCAAAAATCTCATCTTTTATAAACAGTTCTCAAAAACCAACATCTAAAAATCAATTAGACATGACTTGAGGGCGCTATTGGAAGGAGAAAATAGTAATTTTGTTGAAAAAGTTAAAGTTACTTTCAGGATCATTACACCAAGATTGGTGTCACATGTACAAGCCTCTATTATAACTATTGATAAAGAAAACATATATAAGTATCAAGATCTTTGATTCTCAAATAGGACAAAAACAACAAGTAAATAGAAGTGTAAAGAGTCCATTAAAATGGACTAGTTGCTACCTCTCAACCTCTTACCAAGCTCGATCTAAAATGAGAAGAAATGTTGATCAGAATTGGGTTCACAACCTACACAAGTGTAAAAGTAAGGGTGAGTACCAACCTACATGGTACCTAGGAAGAAGATCCAAACACAATTATTGCTTCCACACTAACCGAACCTCTATAACTATAACATGAACTTAGAAAAACCATCATACACAATATACATATTCATAATATAAGTATACAACATAACAATAGATAACTTTCAATAATTTACTAGAGTAAAGTAACCATAATATCACACTTCATAAAAATATCTATAACATTACAATGAGTAAAATAAGAATGGGTTGTAATAAAGTGCAAATGATACAATGCAACATCAATTTATCACAATGCATGTCTATCCTACGATACACTATAATAAACCTCCAGGACATTTCTGGGTTACCTCTTATTTACATCAACTAGAGCTTTTCTATAGTGGCCCTAGGTCATTTATGACTTGCTGACACTTATAGCTTGATAACCTATTTTTTGTTCGAACTTTCTGCAATTTTTCATATTGGAAGGCTTGTTTATAGCTTGAAAAGTCCATTTTGGGTCAAAGTCCATGTAAATACCCTCAAAATAGAATTTTGATAGTTCTATCAGCTCTAGAATGGCCAAATTAGACTAGAAGTGTTATTAAGTCAAGGCTCGAGGCTTTTACTGCGAGTTTACACCATTTTTAGAGAATAGACTAACAATTGAGTATTAAAGATACGAAACATGGTGTTGTTGTTCTCCTACTATTTTTTCTGATTTCAAGTATGTTATTATCACTTTAGGTTTTCTCGGGGGGGGAGGGGGGGAGATTGAGCATCATCGAGATTTGAGAAAGAATGAATTTTGGTGATTGTATCAAAAATTGACTATATAATTTCACTTTAATTAACAAATAGAAGTAAGATGCCAAGGAGGTGCCTACAATCAAGAATTCTAAGTGATGAGTTTATTATGAGGATGTTTTGACATGATCTTATTGATGTACTTATTTGGAAGAAGTATATCTCCAAATATATTTGGAGTTAGGGGACTAAAAGAATATCAAAAGCCTTAAAATCTAGTTTCTAATGCAACAAACCATTGATCAATATGACATTTGAGCAAAACGTAATAAATATTTTACCGCAGACTATTCGGACAAATCGGGTGATGGATCAGGGTCAAGTTGGGCCTCTTTTAAAAGGTGTTTTTGACATTTAAAAAGGGTAAAATTCACCATTTCTTAAAGGGAAAGTGTCTAGCGTCCATTTAATTGTTGTTCAAGACCTTTGAGGTAAGAAAGCACCTCCCCCCCCCCTTCTTGCTTGATTCTCCCTTGTCTCAAATTCGGAGAAATATTCACCTCATGGCAAGCTTTATTTTATGCTATTTCTTATCATTTTTCATTAGGAACTTCATATGTTCACTTGTTCTTAATATAATTACATGGTTGAACCACTTTGAAGTAAGATTGTACACATAATAGGGTCAAAATCACATGGCATAAAGATGGATATCGTTTCCTACAACGTAGGTTTGTTTTAGTGCATTTTCTTGAAGTTATGGATTTGGGATGGTTTTGGACCCTTGAAGTAGATTTTTTTAATCAACAAATTGATTCTTTTTTATTAAGATAAGTTTTGTTCAATCACCTCCCTCACATTTTTTCTTTTTTTCATTTTATTAGTTTTTAGAGCTACAAGGCAACATTTGGAAACCATGGATCGAGGTAGCCAAGTTGTTGTGTTGTTGTGAGCCTTTTTGAATTGTATATTCATGTTGTTAATTTGCAGCGGGTTCTAACAATTTTCCTTCTATGTTTGCAAAGTACAAGTTTTTCCTATATAAATGGCAATTTCCAAATTTGGCTTTGTCACGATCTGGCCCTAAGGTCTAGAGTTACATGGAAAATAGGAATTTGAGAGTCCTCAAACAAGCCTCATAGCATCCATATACACACATCAGTTTGGAAGTGCATGATCAAACAACAAACACATAGTTCTATAAGGGGGTTAAGTATGACTCATGCTATAGGGATGTCATACGGATAGGAATTTCAATGGATTCACATAACACATAGGAACTAAGGGACGGGTAAGTATGACTCGCACTATGGAGATAGAAGGGACTTAGGACTTTTCATATTTCCATATCTCATCATAACATCAACAATATGAGATAGATATAATAATAGTCTCCATAAAGAATTAGCATCACACGTATCAAGCCCGTACATGAAGTTCATATCATATCCAATAATGTCTCTATGCTGTAGAATAGGACAAGGGCCAAGAAATGTCCCTGGCTCACCCTTAAAGTAAATATATGAGTAGAAATGGCATAATAATTATTTAAAAAGTGAGTCTTGTCCTTGAATAAAGGACTCACCACTAGCAAGTCTCACAATCCAAGCTAACCATCAAAAGGTGGATGAAAATAGTCTCCAGTCCCTACATGGTTAGATAATGTAGGCAAAAGTATATTTTAGTAAATTTGAATTAACTAAGTATGCGGGCATGTTATAAACTCATTAACCTGCTATCAATGCTAGATGATAAAGGGATATATATAGAAAGAAGTATGTAGGAAAGAATATAATATTAATATGCCATGAAATCCATGATGCATGAATGCCAAAAATACTTTTTACATAGCGGGGTTGTGACCTCAACCGACATAAGATCAAGTGAGCTATAACATAGAACTTTGTTATCTTCCCAACAATAGACAAAGAGGTGACCTACTTGTCAGAGGTAGGTCCTTGTCATTATGATCCTATTAAGGGGCATAAACATGAACCTATGCTAGGCACATAGTTATGAGAAAGGAGACTTTATATAAGGACCCCTTGGGTTGAGCCCCCACCTCTAATCTCATTTGGTGCTAAGTCAACAACCCACAAG
>JAOTQR010127838.1:0-22668 GCA_025774065.1 Solanum ossicruentum
CAGTTACCAAGCTCCAGGTTGCTTCGGAGCTTTGTGTGTGTTTAGAGCTTTTATGTTTGCATTATCCAGTTAATTCATACAGGGCCTGTCCCGAACATCTGTAGATACTTTCCTTTCTTAGAGGCTTTGTAGACTATGAAAACTAAAGCGCAGTCATATCTAGTATGTCATGCACCGTGGCCCCAACGGCCTAGCTATAAGCATCTCTTTTTAACTTGTTAAAGCCGTATATCTCCTTAGAATCATTGAAAACATACATGTCACTTATAATAGGTATGCAAAACGCTTATATATAAGTTGGTTCTCCCGAGCCTTATCTGCAACGGGTGCCAGACTTTGGGGCGTGACATAAACTCCTTGAGGTTATTGATGATGGGGCCGTATCACTTAGTTGTTGAAGTACTAACCCTTCACTCGGTTGGTGATAATGCCGCCCAATCACCTAGGTGGAGAAGTACTAACTCCTTCCTCAGTTGGTGATAATGTCGCCCCATCACCTAGGTGGAGAAGTACTAATCCTTCTCTCGATTGGTGATAATGACACCACATCACCTAGGTGAAGAAGTACTAACCCTTCTCTCGGTTGATGAGTGCTAACACCCATCTCGGTTATCTGGGTTCTTAGTCCCCCAGATTGGGCAGGATCTAATGCAACACTTTATATAGAATCATCATGAGTATAAGCTCATTTCATCATCATAACATCAATCATATCGTATCTCATACTGCGGACCTTCACTTCCACAAGAAACCTTAGCCGGACATTTTATCAAACACTTGGGGGTATAATGAGGGTAAAAGACCATATAATTTAGAGATAAAATCATGCACGAAAACCTGCTGTAAAACCATCAATTAATGCCTTGTGACACCCCCAAGACATTCACATCAAGACCCTTCATCAAATCCAACATTAGATCCAAGATTTGGAGCTCAAAACATGCTAAAACATCCAAACTTTCATGAACTAAAATCACTTTGCAGTAAATTTCTCAACATATAATACCCACATGTAAAATCAACTTTAAATCATGTAATATTAGTAAAAAGGAGGCTTAGGCATCATGTGTGAAAGTACCTAATAGTTTAACACCACATAGCTTAGCTTTGGAGAAGTTCTTAGTGAAGTTTGAAAATGGAGGTTGGAGGCTTGAAACTTGAAGAAAATCCTTAGTTCCGAATGAGGGTTTTGAGCCTTGAATTTTGGAGTGAAAATATGGCTAAGTGTTTTGGGGAGCATTTGGAAATGTTTAGGATGATATAAGGGAGAAAATTTGGCTAAGTATAGGTCAAAATACGCTTGGGAAAACTTGGACCCTACACTTAGAATAATTGGACTACACAAGAAAACACTGCTAGGCAAATGCACCTCTCTTTGTCGCGGAGAAGGAATTACACATAAGCACGCCCTTGGCGCATCATGGAGGCAACATGAAAACCTCATTGGAATTCGCACTTTCAATAATTGAAATTGATATTCTCTCATTCTTAAATCAGCGTTAGACCCTTTTTCAGTTAATTTTGACCCCCTAATCACAAATATGAATTCAAATTTTCGAAATAACGAATAGATTTTAGATATATGGAAGTTAAAATTTCAGGACTTTTTTGAGGCATGTTTTGAGGCACTTTTTGGAGTCGTTACAATATCTCCCCCTTGGGAACATTCATCCCCGAATGTAAAAGAGATGTACAATAAAGAGTGATCATGAACAAATCAACCCCAACACGAATGCAACATAACATGCAAAACACCATTTTAAAATTCTCAACCTAAGTGTAAAATCATCATAAGTTTACCAACTTAAAAATGAATGCATATGAATGACATAGGGCTGAAATATAATACTTTATATCACATATGGGACTTAGGATTAGTACCTTAGCTTGAGTGGAGTGGAAAAGATAAGGATACTACTTTTACATAACTGCTTCGGCCTCCATGTAGTACTTTCAACTTGTTGGTTCCTCCAAAGGACCTAACGGATACCACCTCTTTATTCCTCAATCTCTTTACTTGCTTATCTAAGTTCTGAACCAGAACCTCCTCATAGGTCAAGTTATCCTCCACAACACCAACAAGATCAAGAGGCATAATGGCATTAGGATCATCAACACATTATCTTAACATAGAGAAATGGAACACCGGATGAACAAAATTCATTTCACTAGGTAACTTCAACTGATAAGCTACCTTGAAAACCCTCTCTATCACCTCATAAGGACCAATATACCTCGGTCTCAACTTCACCTTTTTACCAAAACAGACCACACCTTTCATTTGAGAAACATTCAGATAGACCCAATCACCCAGTTGGAACTCTAGGTCTTTCCTCCTTACATCAGCATTGGATTTTTGACAACTTTGGGCTATTCTCAACCTTTCCATAATCATCTTAACTTTCTCAAGAGCCTCTAAAACAATATTTAGCCCCAACAAAGCCACCTCTCCAACCTCAAACCAACCCATCGGTGCTCTATAACGTCTCCCATAAATAGCCTCAAAAAGAGCCATCTGATGCTAGAATGATATCTATTATTGAAGGAAAACTCAATCAATGGAAGATGGTCATCCCAACTACCCTTAATCTCCAAGACACAAGCCGTAAACATATCCATAAGTGTTTGAATTGTCCTTCCGGCTTGGCCATCCGTTTGAGGGTGGAAGGCTATTCTAAGGTAAATTTTGGTACCAAGATCTATTTGAAAAGACTTCCAAAAGTGTGAAGTAAATTGTGCACCACGATCAGATATAATGGATAAAGGAACCCCATGTTACCTCACTAACTCATGATGTACAACCTTGCATACTCTTCAGCCCCGTATGTAGTCTTGACCGGTAGAAAGTGAGTCGATTTGTCATCCTATCAACCACCACTCATGTGGAATAAAAACCCTTTCTAGTCTTCGGCAACCCAACCACAAAATCCATATTAATCACCTCCCACTTCCAAGTATGAATCTCTACGTCCTAAGTTAGGCCACCCAGCCTTTGATGTTCAGGTTTGACTTGTTGACAACTATGGCAACTGAAAACAAAATTTGCCATGTCCTTCTTTATGCCTGCACACCAATATACATCTCTCAAGTCTCTATACATCTTTGTGGAACAAAGATGGATAAAATAAGAAGAATTATGGGCCTCATCGAGAATTCTCTTTTTCAAACCATCAACACATGGCACACACAACCTACCTTAGTATCTAAGGTCCCCATCTCCCACTTGTGAGAAAACCACTATTTTTTCCTCTTTCTCCAAGGCCTTCAATTCAATCAAGGAGGAGTCTATATCTTGCTTTGCTATCACTTTATTAACCATAGAAGATTTAGAACCATCAACAACAACACTATTACCCACATCTTCCAACCTCACCTCCAATCTAGCCAATCTATGCACCTCTCCATCCATCTCTCCATCACCACCATCCACACGAGCTAGGCTGCCCATGGACACCCGACTCAAAGCATCTGCCACAACATTTGTCTTACCGGGATGGTAATACACACTCATATAATAGTCCTTAAGGAGTTGTAGCCACCTTCTTTGTCTCAAGTTGAGATCTTTTTGAGTGAAGTCATATTGTAGGCTCTTATGATTAGTGAAGACATCAACATGCATCCCATACAAATAATGACGCCAAATCTTTAATGCAAACACCACGACGGCTAATTCAACATCATAGGTAAGGTGGTTCTTTTCGTGCAGTTTGAGTTTCCTAGAAGCATAGGCTATGACCTTACCATTTTTCATTAGTACATAACCCAAACAACTCTAGATGCATCACAATACATAGCAAAACCCTTAAGCCCATCTGGTAGTGACAATATAGGTGCGGACACAATTCTACCTTTCAATGTTTGGAAGCTTTTCTCACATTCATCAGTTCACAAAAACATAACCTTCTTTTGAGTCAATTTTGTTAGAGGAGAAGCACTGGAGGAGAATCCATTCACAAACCTTCTATAGTAACCCGCAAGGCCTAAGAAATTCCTAACAGCCGACGGGGTTAATGGTCTAGGCCAATTCCTAATCACATTGGTCTTCTTACGATCCACTTTAATGCCATCACCCGACACCACATGACCAAGAATGCAACCTTCCCCAACCAAAAATCACACTTATCATATTTAGTGTACAATCTCTCCTCCCTCATTCTTTGCAACAAAATCATCAAATGGCCCATCTGTTCTCCCTTACTATGTGAATAGGTCAAAATTTCATCATGAAGACCACAAAAAAGGTATCAAGGTAGGGTTTGAAGACCATATTCATTAGGTCCATGAAGATGGCTAGTGCATTAGTCAACCCAAAGGACATCACCACAAATTCATAGTGCCCATATCTAGTCCGGAAGGTCATCCTGGGGATATCACACCCCCTCAACCTAACTTGATGGTACCTGGATCGAAGATCAATCTTAGAGAAAAAACTAGTCCCTTGCAATTTGTCAAACAAGTCATCAATTCTCGGAATAGGATACATATTCTTTATATTGATGCTATTGAGTTGCCTGTAGTCAATGCACATTCTAAGTGGCCTATCTTTCTTCTTTACGAACAACACCGGTGTACTCCAAGGTGATTGGATAGGTCTTATAAATATCTTCTACAACAAATCTTTCAATTGCTCCTTTAACTCCTTCAACTCCTCAGGGCCATACTGTAAAGGGTGATGGAGATAGGTTAAGTATCGAGAAGGAGATATATGCCAAATCTATCTCCTTTTCGGGAGGGACACTAGGAAGGTCATTTAGGAAGACATCAAGAAACTCATACAACCGAAACCGAGTCAATGGAAGGGACTTTGGACTCCACATCCTTTACCCTCAAAAGATGATACAAACACCCCTTGAAAAATCAACCTATGGGCTTTAATGCATGAGATAAACCTACCCCTAACCACCATATCATGACTTTCCCACTCAACGATGGGTTCATTAGGGAATTGAAACTTGACCCTATGGGTTCTACAATCAATAGAAGCATAGTATGCATGCAACCAATCCATCCCAAGAACAATATCAAAATCAATCATATCTAATTCAATAAGATCACAAGGTAAGATTTTATGCAAGAGGCAAACCAAACAATTTCTATATACCCTCATAGCAACAATAGATGCAACAATAAGAGTAGACACCTCATATGACTTATGCAACTCTGACTCAATATGGAACTTTTTAGCAACAAAGGGGGTAATAAAGGAAAGGGTGGCACGCGGATCAATCAAAGCATATATATCATGATCAAAGATTTTCAACATTCCGATAAATACATTGTGGACCTCACCAACCCCTTGCCTCCCATGTAGAGAATAAAACCAGTTGTTCCTTGGGGCACCACCTTGAGGACCACCTCTAACCAATGGAACTGCATTTGCACCTCGAACCATGCCACGGTTTCTTGGACAATCTACCTTCTTGTGACCATGCTCCTTACAACAAAGCATGCATTAGAACCCTTCAAACATAGGTCATGCAAACTCTTGTGATCGGTGAAAATGTCAACATGAACCTCATACTAGTAGTGTCTCCAAATCTTCAAAGTAAATACCACCACGGCTAGCTTAAGATCATGAGTCAAGTAATTATGCTCGTGCACCTTCAATTGGCTTGATGCATAAGCTATCATATTACTATGTTGCATAAGTACACAACCCAATCAAATTTGAGAAGGACTACAACATACAACATATCCATCTAAGCCCAACTGGTAGAGTCAAAAAAAGAGCTAATGTAAGTCGATCCTTCAAATTCGGAAAACTCCACCGTTCATTTTACTATACAAACTTGGTCTTCTTTTGAGCCAACTTAGTCAATGGAGATGCAATAGATGATAACCCTTTAACAAACCTTCTATAATAACTAGACAACCTAAGCAAACTTTGAATATCCGAATGAGTTAATGCTCTAGGCCAATTCTTCACGGCCTCAGTCATCTTCGGGTCAGCTTTAATACCATCACTGGATACCATGTGACCATGCAAAGCTACCTCACCCAACAAAAACTCACATATTCTAAACTTAGCATACAATTTCTTCTCCCTCAAAATCTGAAGAACCAGCCTTAAATGATCTAATGCTCCCACTCACATCAGGAGTAAATAAGGATATCACCGATAAAGACAACTACAAAACTATCAAGAAATGTCTTGAACACTCCATTCATAACATACATAAACATGGCCAGAGCATTAAGTCAAACTAAATGACATTACCACAATTTCAAAGTGCCCATATCTAGTTCGAAATCTATTTTCGGAATGTCATACTCCCTAACCTTCAATCGATGATAATCAGAATGGAGGTCAATCTTTGAGAAATGGGTGGTCCCTTTAAGTTGATTAGACAAGTCATCGATCCTTGGCAACAAATACTTATTCTTGATGGTCACCTTTTCAATTTCCTATAATTAATGCACATCTGAAGAGACCCATCTTTCTTTCTTACAAATAACACCGGAGTACCCAATAGAGATATACATGGCCTAATAAAGCCTTTCTCCAACAAGTCCTTCAACTGAACTTTCAATTCATTCAACTCAACCAATGTTATACAACAAGGTGAAATAGAGATGGGTTGAGTATCCGAGAAATGATTTATGCCAAAGTCAAATTTCTTTCAGGAGGAATACCAAGCAATCATCGGGAAACACATTTGGAAGTTCCTTCACAATTAGAACCGATTCAGGAGTAGGTGACTCAGACTCCACATCTTTGACCCTAACAATATGATAAATATACCCCTAAGAAATCATCTTTCGGTCCATAAGGTAGGAAATAAATAGACCTTTAATAGCGGAGTCACTACCGTTTCTTTCAAGAGAGGGCTTATTCGAAAATTGGAACTTGACTTTCCAGATTCTACAATCTATAGAGCCATATAAAGCATGCAACCAATACACCCAGAGAATCACATAAAAATCAAACATCTCAAGTTCCACAAGATCACACATGAAAACTCTATGCAACACAAAAGCAGGACAACCCGATAAACTCTATAAGCAACAATAGGTCCACCCACGGAAGTATATACTGAAAAAGGCTCCCATAAAATTTCAAGACTCAAACCAAACTTAGCATCCAATAGAGGAATCATAAAATATAAATTTGCACCCAGATCAAGCAAAGCATAAGCATCAAAATCAATGACTTTTAACATACTAGTCATAACATCTAGAGTCTTCTCAACTTTCGGTCAAGCATGCAAAGCATAGAACTTGTAGTTTATTGGGGCAAAATCTTGTGGAGCTCTTTGCTATACTTGACCACCTTGAGCCACTTGACCTTGACCTCTTTTATCAACACTAGGATAATCGGTAACCTTGTGGTTCTTACCACCACACCCATAGCTTGCACCCAACTCTCTCTAACAAACAACTGTGTGATTCACTCCACACTTGTCACACCAGGGAAGTAAAGGCCCATCACCAACAGATGCTTTGTGTGGAGGAACCCTAGAATTAGCAACCTGAGCATTAGAACACTGGCCATGTTGAAAGCAACCATAACCACCACCCTTGGAGTTGGAGAACCCACCATCATAACTGGCCCTCTTAGGATCATGCACCCTCTTCTCCTTGAGCTTTTCTCCTTCAATATTTTTAGCATAGACCATGAGCTTGGATATTTCCATATCTCGAAAAAGCATAGCCTTACAATATGCCTTTACAAACAAATTAGAGATACAAGAAATAAACTTGTGCATTCTTGCATGGGGATCATCCACAAGCATAGGAGTATACTTGGAGAGCTTTGTGAACTTGAGGGCGTAGTCCCTCACACTCATACCACCCTATTTGAGGTTGATAAGTTCTGTCATCTTGTCTTCCATAAGTTCAACTTTGAAGAAACGATACAGAAATGTAAACTTGAACTCTACCAAATTAACAGCATTACCACAAGCCTTTTCCATCAACCATTGAGTGTAGCACACTTGCGCGACATCTTTCAACTGATATGCAGCCAACTCAGCCTTCTCCTCAGAAGTGACTCCCATAATAGTTAACACTTTAGTAAGATCATCAATAAACTCTTGGACATCCTTATCAGCCTTTGACCCATAGAACTCCAGAGGATTCACCTGGGTGAAATCTCTCACCCTAGAAGCCACAGATGGATCGTGAGGAGAAAGATTAGCTTACCTAGTCTAAGAAATCACCACTTGAGCTAGCATAGAAAAAGTCATGCGGCATTCACCATTAGATATAGGCTCTTCCATAGGCCCTTGAAGAACTTGGTCCTAATTAGCTGATCTTGGCAGGGGAGTTCATCATGGAGGCATCATCAACAATGTAGCAAGGATATCATATGGATAAGAAAACAATAATACACAGACCAAAGCATGACATAAGAAATGAAGAAGTGAGACTATTCCTAGATCTTCATCATAGCCTCCCACTCATAGGAATGGTACGCTTCACTTCCATGAATAGGACTCTACTCGACGCTACATTTTGGACTCCGGGGATCATTTACAAAGCTAGATAACTGATACTAAGTTTTTCATGACCCGGACATAGCGGCTAGGAGTGACACGATAAATGGGAATCCGAGAGTTCCCAAACAAGCCTAACAACATTTATTCACCCATCATCGGTTTGAAAGCATATTTAAAATAGTAAATACACAGTTCTAAGGGATGAGAAAGTAGTTCTCATGCTATGGGGATGTCATAGGGGTAGGGATTAACATAGATTCACATAACACATAACATATAAAGACTAAGGGCCGAGTAAGTATGACTCACTCTATAGGGGCAAAATGGGACGTAGGATCTTTCACATCATAAAATAAAGCATGTCATATTACTCATAGTCAATCCATTAAGCGATATCTTGTAGGTAGCCACAACCACAATCATAACCTCTGAATACAACACTTAGCATATAAATGTAAAAGAGTCTACAAGATGTCCAACAATGCCTCGAGTCATAAGATAGGACAGAGGCCAAGTCATGTCCTAGGTTCACTCTCAAAATAAATAACATAAACAAAGCATCAAAGGTAGAGAAAATGGTAGTTTGTCCTTGGAAGATAGTTCTCACCACAATAAGTTTCTCAAGATCAAATATAGCCGTCGTATGGTGGATGAAGGTAATCCTTGGTCCCTACATGGTTAGATCATGCAGGTAAAGGTATGTGTTAGTACCTTTGAATGTACTAAGTGTGCGGGCATTCAATGCATATGACTTATCAAACCTACATTCTATGTTAGATAGCAAGGGAACATAATATAGAAAGAGATATATATCAAAGGAAAGTAGTATAACAATATGCCATGAAATCCGTGATGCATGAAAAATGCTCAAATATAGAAGGGATGTAACTATAACTGACAAATAAAACTCATGTGAGCTATTATATAAATTAGTTCAATGTAGACCTCCCATCGATAAGAGAAGTTTACATGTCAAGGATAATTTATATATCACCTTACGACCCAGCCTTTTCGTTATGATAGAAACCTTCCTTACGACCCTCTCATTTTAGAAGGATTTTCATATCATATAATGTCATATCAATGTGTAACCATCATATATGACCCAGTCTTTTTGATATTGGCTACCATATACCTATGTTGACACATACGTCAAGAAAAGGGAGAGGACTGTCATGACCTAAGCCTGAGGCCTAGACGTGACACGGCGCATGGAGAGCCCGAAGGGACCCCAAGAAAGCCTCTTAACATATCATTACACATCCTTGATTGTGGAAGTAATAAAATACAATAATAGTAGGAAATAGGGATAACCGGGGCTAAAAGACATCTTTCATATTATAGACATCAAGATTCAAGAGAGAGTCAAGCTCATAGCGTTATAAATAAAATGTCCAACAACACCTCTAACCATAGAACTTAGCGGGGGCCAAGATAAGTAACTGATCTCACCCTCATAGTTCAAGTATACAACAAAGAAAGATAGTTGTAATACATAACATAAGAGAAAAAACATTGTCCCCAGAATAGAGGACTCACCAATTAGCTTTAGAGAGAGGTCATACTAGCCACGTGGAGGAGGAGGATCAAGTAGGGCACCGGTTCCTACATGGTAACATCATATAGGCATAGATATGCATTAGTACATTTGAATGTACTAAGTATGTAGGATACAAAGCAACAAGAGATAGGCATCATAATCAAAATGCATAATAGTAAGTAATTGATAGCATAATAACAATATGGCATGTATGATCAATGCTTAAGTAAAACATGCTTACATAGAATATAATACAAGGTATAAGTAGAGACCATCATAATAGAACCTTTAGGTTACCAAGGTACAAACCCCTTTGGTTGGTTGGTGGATAGTCGCACCCTACCACCCCTGGTGATTGAAAAATCAACATCTCAACCTGGTTACCAAGGTACGAACCCTTGATTGGTTGTTGTATAGTCACACCCTACCACCCCTAGTGATTGAGGTACCAAACGCTCAACTCGGTTATCAAGGCACAACCCCTTAATTACTATCAAGGTACAAACCCCTCGATATGGTTACCTATGCTCTTAACCCCCCCCCCCCCCCCCCCGAGTAAGGCATGGTCACATTCCAACACTGTATAGGAGAATATCATATACATATGTTCCTTTCATCATTATAAAGTCATTCAACTCATAAGAAATACATTGGATCTTCAATTCCTCAAAACACATTAACTGGACATTTTATCAAACCCTTGGCGGGTGTATAGTGCTAGTGTAAAATCATGCAATTCAAGAGTGGAATAATTCTAGAAAATTCAATGTAAAACCATCAATAGATACTTAGTAACACCTTCCAGCAATATACATTAGAACCCTTCATTAAATCTCACAACTAATTTTAGATTCATAACTCAAAACATGCCATAACAATCTTAATTTCATGAAACCCTAAAATAGTGTGCAGTGAAATTCATAATAAGAAAGACCCATGGGTAAATCAACTTTAAATCATGCAATTTTGGGTAAAAGGAAGCTTGGGCATCATGTGTGAAAGGAATCTATGAAAGAAACCGACATACCTTGACTTTGGAGAATCCTTGATGAAGATTGAAGATGGAGACTTGAAGCTTGAATGAGAACCATAAGATCCGGATGAGTTTTGGGACTTGAAATTTGGAGATGAAATATTGTCTAGTGTTTGAGAGAGTATTTGGGATATATTAAATGATATGAGGGTGAAATAAGGCTAAGTATAGGTATTTTCACGCATGGGAAGGCTTAGACCCAAGATTCAAAAGCCTTGGACCGGACAAGAAAACTGGCACATTTTAACACTGTGGTGCACCCTTGACGCATCGCGCCAAGGGTACGGATCGCCACAGGCAATCGCATTTTTGTAATTTTCAAATATTGCTACAATTTCTCTGAAATCAGAGTTAGACCCATTTCCCACTCAGTTTGGCCCTCTGAACAAGAATATGAAGTCGAATATTTGATATCACTCATGGATTTTGAGAGATATGTAAATTACAATTCTAGTCACTTCCAAGGCACATTTTTTGGCACTTTTTAGGATCTTTTCAATATCTCTCCCTTGGGAACATTCATCCCCGAGTGTCAATGATGAGAAGAGTAATCATGAAGAAATCAACCCCAACAAGAATGCAATAACACTCTTAAAACACCATTTTTAAAATCTCAACAGAAGTGTAAAATCACCACGACCTTTGTCAATATAAACATGAATGCATGCAAATGACTTAAGGGATGGAACATGAGACATGAAATCACATAGAAGACTTAGAATTTGTACCTTAGGATTGAGTAGGATGGAAAAGATAAGGATCTTTTCCATGTCTGCGTTGACCTCCCATGTAGTACTTTCGACTTATTGATTCCTCCAAAGGACTTTAACGGAAGCAACATCCTTGTTTCTCAGCCTCTTCACTTGTGTATCCAAGATCTCTACTGGAATCTCTTCAAATGTCAAGTTGTCTTCAACTACCGCCACAACATCAAGAGGCACAATAGCATTGGGGTCACCCACACATTTCCTCAACATGGACACATGAAAGACCGGATGAACCAATTATATTTCATTAGGCAAATCTAACCTATAGGCCACCTTACCAATCCTCCTCATCGTCCTATAAGGACCTACATATCTAGGGCTTAACTTAACCTTCTTACCAAAATGAACCACACCCTTCATGGGTGACACCTTCAAATAGACCCAATCACCAACCTTAAACTTAATCTCCCTCCTTCTCACATCAGCATAAGACTTTTGGCGACTTTGGGCTGTTTTTAACCTTTCTCTAATCATCCTTACCTTCTTCGTAGCATCCATCACCAGATCCGAACTGAACAAAGCCACTTATCCAACCTCAAACCACCCAACTGGTGATTTACAATATCTACCATACAGAGCCTCAAAAGGAGCCATTCTGGTGCTAGAATGATAGTTATTGTTATAGGCAAACTCAATCAATGGAAGATAATCATCTCAAGTACCCTTATCCTCCAATACACAAGACCTAAGCATTTCTTCAAGAGTTTGGATAGTTCATTTGGCTTGCCATCCGTTTGAGGATGAAAGGTCGTACTAAGCTTTACTTTGGTTCCAAGACCTCTTTGGAAGGACCTCCAAAAGTGTGAAGTGAATTGTGCACCACGATCTGATATGATGGACAAAGGAACCCCATGGAACCTCACCAAGTCATGAATGTATAACCTAGCATAAGCTTTTCGACCCCATATGTAGTCTTAACCGGTAGAAAGTGAGCCGATTTCATCATCTTATCAACCGCAACCCAAATGGAATCAAAACACTTTCTACTCTTGGCAAACCTAAACCATAAAATCCATATTAATCTCTTCCCACTTCTAGGTAGGAATCTCTATGCCTTGGGCTAAGCTACCCGGTCGTTGATGTTCTGCTTTGACTTGTTGGCAACTATAGCAACCGGATACAAATTTGGCAATGTCCCTCTTCATACCTCCCAACCAATACACCTCTCTCAAATCCCTATACATCTTAGTAGACCCGGGGTGAATAGAGTAAGAGGACCCATGAGCCCAATCAAGAATCTAAAGCCATCAACACAAGGCACACACAACCTATCTTGGTATCTAAGGGCACCATATCCCCCTTTGGAGTAAACTTCCACCTTGCCCCTTTTCACTAAGGCCTTCAATTCTAACAAGGAGGAATCAAGATCTTGCTTAGCTTTCACCTCCTCAACCAATGAAGATTTAGATTCATCAACAACAACAACAACACCATCATCACCCTCTTCCAACCTAACTCCTAATCTAGCCAACGGACGAACCTCCTTAGCCACCGCTTTGCCACCATCATCAACATGATCTAGGCTACTCGACACCCTACTCAAGGAATCCACCATAACATTAGCCTTACCGGGATAATAATGCAAACTCATATCATGATTCTTAAGAAGTTCTAATCACCTTCTTTGCATCAAGTTGAGATCTTTTTAAGTGAACACATTGGAGACTCTTATTATCTGTAAACACATCGACATGCACTCCATACAAATAATAACGCTACATCTTCGATGCAAATACCATGGCGGTTAGTTCAAGATCGTGGGTGGGATATTTCGTTTCACGCACTTTGAGTTGTCTAGAAGCATAGGCTATCACCTTACCATTTTTCATCAATGCACAACCCAAACCAACCTGGGAAGCATCACAATACATAACAAATCCTTTTAGCCATTCTGGTAGCGACAATAGGGGAGTAGACACAAGCTTATCTTTCAATGTTTGGAAACTCTTTCCACACACATCAGTCCACACAAATTTGGCTTTCTTTTGAGTCAATTTGGTCATAGGAGAAGCAATAGAAGATAGACCTTTACAAACCTCTGACAGTAACCCACTAAGCCCAAGAAGCTCCTAATATTAGATGGGGTCAATGGTCTAGGCCAATGTCTAATCGCATCTAGCTTTATAGGATCCACCTTAATACCATCCCCTGATACCACATGACCTAGAAAGGCAACCTTTTTAAACCAAAATTCACATTTTTCATACTTAGCATACAACTTCTCTTCCCTCAATCTTTATAGCACCACCCTGAAATGATCCATATGCTCCTCCTTGCTATGAGAATAGATCAAAATATCATCAATGAAGAACACAACAAATGAATCAAGGCAGGGTTTAAAGATCCTATACATAAGATCCATGAAGATGTCCGGTGCATTGGTCAATCCAAGGGACATCACAACAAACTCAAAATGCCTATACCTAGTCCGGAAGGTCGTCTTAGGAATATCACACTCCCTCACCTTCACTTGATGGTACCCAGAACAAAGATCAATCTTAGAGAAGTGACAAGCCCCTTGCAATTGGTCAAACAAATCATCAATCCTTAGAAGAAGATACCTATTCTTTATAATGACACTATTAAGCTACCGGTAGTCGATACACATTCTAAGAGACCCATCTTTCTTTTTCACAACTAACACTAGTGCACCCCAAGGTGATTAGCTAGCAAATCCCTTAATTATTCCTTCAACTCTTTTAACTCCATCGGAGCCATAAGCTAAGGGGGAATAGAAATGGGTTGAGTACTTGGGAGGAGGTATATGCCAAAATTTGTTTCCCTTTCGGGAGGAACACTGGGAAGGTCATTTGAAAAGACATCAAGAAACTTATTTACCACCAGAACTAACTCTACGGGAAGGACTTTGGACTCCACATCCCTAACCCTCACAAGATGATAAAGACACTCCTTAGAGATCAACTTATGAGCTTTAATGTAAGAGATGAACCTACCCTTGACCACCACATTATGACTCTGCCACTCAAGGACGGGGGTTCAATTTGGAATTGGTATTTGACCCTATAGGTTCCACAATCACTAGAGGCATATTATGCATGCAACCAATCCATCCCAAGAATGACATCAAAATCAACCATTTCCAATGCAACTGTAACACCCCACACCTTACAATACTACTACAATTCAAATGAAGCATGACATGGTTTGGTAAAATTAGCGCCCATTTTTAAAAGTGCTCGAATTTCGCATTATAGGGGGGATAGGTGCGTGTAATGCTTAAGAGGGTCGAGTGTATACATGTTTTGTCTCGAATTGAGGAGATTACGACCTTAAATGAAGTAATAAAATTAAGATGCTTATAGGACTTAGGAAGCTAGCAAGTGAGTCACCAACTTACTTAGCTCAAATTTTCTATCTAAACGGAGACGAGGCGCGACGTCAAATTTGTCCAAGTCCGATTATGAATTAAGTCTATGTTAGGGGTGTAACTTTGGCCCATGCTTTAGCATCATAAATGGGCTACATTTTCATACCAAGAAGTACAACAAAAAGGGCCAAAGACATCATAAACACTTAACAATTGGGCCAAAACTAAGTGAAAAAGAAAGCTGAAAATAGGCAGCCCAAGTCCAACCAATTTGGAGCCCCAAAAGGCCCAAATGAAAGGATAAAGGAGCTGCATTAGCTCCTTAGTGAAGTAAGGCTGAAAATGACTCATTGGGTCGGCCAAAGCACACCATAAGAAAGAGTCAAAGCAGCTCCCTAAAGTCATTTTTCAACTTAACTACACAAAAACCAGATTTGTCTTCAAAGTTCTCTCAACTTTTCTTCACCTTGTAAAGAAGATAAACAACTCTCCTAGGGTTCTTGGAGAAGCCCTACACCTTAAAGTAAGTGGAAAGTAGACAAATGTACTTAATATGGTTTCTTATGAAAAACAAGAAGGATATGCTAGTATGTTTGTGTTGGAAAATCTGGACAGATTCTGTTTTGAAAGTTGTTGCACATTTTTTTCTTTTATTTTAGTGACTTCTCTAGGATGTATTATGAAGAGAATTTGATGTTCTTAACATGGTTTGAGTTATAAACATCACCCTAAGGTTGCTTCCCTGATTTTGGTTTCATTTAACAAGAGCGTTTCATTTGGTTATCTTAAGCGTCATATTGATTGGAACTTTTACGGGTCGTTGTGTATATAGCTATTAGGCCACGTCCTTCATGACTTCTTAAGTGTTATTATAAGACTGTTTTAGGTTTGTTTATATGTGTAAGTGTTGTTGGAATAGTTTGGTTAGATTTGGAATAGGTTTGGAGTTGTCGACGTTAAAATGCAGCGAAGGAAGGTAACATTATGTTGTCCATTTTCAGGTTATGTCAAATTGTTATGTGATGTACTTTGTGAGCTGTTGTAAGACTGTCAAGATGTATATGACAAGTACATGAGAATGGTTGTTCGAAAATACGGTTATAGGTGAAAAGGTTGAAGAAGCGCCTTGACGTCGCTAACTAAATGCTTGTTACCCGTGTGTTGTTTTGTTATGTAATTGGGCTGCCAAGATGTATCTATTGGCTATTAATACTAGTTTTATCCCTTACAATGTTGTAGATAAGTATTTGGAGGAAGGGAAGGTTATCTTGAAGTAGTAGCAAGGTCATACAACGAGGTATGTAAGGTTACTTGATTTCGTATCACTTGGCATGAAACATAGATCTCTCCTTGGTACATAAAGGCACTTACCAAATCCTACACAACTATTAACCGTGTCTCTATTCCTTGACATGTTCACATGCTTCCATATATAGTCACTTTCAAAGCTGCATACATGCTTGTATACCAAGTTACATGAGTTCTTTTTACTAGATAAAGTTCACGAGTTGTTTCAATTCACACACATTTCATTATTTGTGTAACGTACTCTTTTTCATTGTCATATTGTCTTGTATGATTATCTACATGTCATATGCTACATATACAGTCCTATAGTTCTAATATTATGACCACCAAAAGAATCATCTCAAAGGTAATTGAAGGATACAGTATACAGTTTTTGATAGTTGGTAGCCCGAGGGGTGGAGAGCACCTAGCCATGGACGATCCTATCACGAGGGGTAGCCCGAGTATTTAAGTAAAACCTAAATAGGGACGAACCTGATACAGTCTCTCCATTGATCAGTTGGTCATTTGTTTTATAGCTATGCACAAATTTTACAGTAAAGGTAAAGTAAAATAAAGAACATAAAGTACATGATCCCACAGTATAACTAAAGGTGGTCTCTTATGCTACACTAGTGTACAATTTCATTTGAGTTGTTACCTTATATACAGTATATCCTACCTTACATACTCAGTACATTATCTCGTACTGATGTCCCTTATGGGGGACCTGCATTTCATGTTGCAGGTATAGGTGCTAGTAGATCTCCCCAGTAGGAGTGCAGGATATTCAACTACTATCACCAAGCTCCAGGTTGCTTCGGGGCTTTGTACATGTCTAGAGCTTACATGTCTTTATTACACAGTTTGTTGAGGTGGGGCCTGTCCCAACCCTTATCAGATGTTTTTCTTTATTTAGGGGCTTTGTAGACTATGTAAAGCAAAGTGAAGTCATGTCTCGTACCTTAGACACTAAGGCCCCAACGGCCTAGTCATATGCATTTCCTTTTGGCTTGTTATGACTGTTTATATTCTTAAAGGCATTTCAAACGTAGAAACCCTTTATAGTATGTATAGAAAACACATAGATACAGGTTGGTTCTCCCGAGCCTTATCGGCGACAGGTGCCAGTCCGCCCTAACGGGACTTTGGGACGTGACATCAACAAGATCACAAGGCAATATTTTATGCAAGATAAAGAAGGGACAATTTCTATAGACCTTTTTAGCAACAAGAGATGCACCAATAGGAGTAGACACTTCATATAAATCACACAACAATTCGGGCTCACCATGAAACTTTTTGGCAACAAAAGAGGTAACAAAAGAAAGAGTGGCACCTAGATCAATCAATGCATACACATCAAAATCAAAGACTTCTAAAAAATCAACAACAATGTCATGCACCTCATCAACCCCATGCCTGCCATGCAAAGCATAAAACCGATTGTGCCTTGGGGCACCACCTTGTTGACCACCCCATCCCAAAGGAACCGCATTTGCACCTCCTTACCATTGTTGGGGTTACAAGGACAATTAATCTTTTTGTGACCAATTTCTCCACACCATAACATGCATTAGTGTCTCTCAAACATGGCCCCTATGGCCCTTACCACATTTTGGACACATATTATTAGGGACCACACCAACAACACCATGGGCTCTTGGGAAGTCATTGGCAAACCCCCTATTAGAAGCATGAGAAGGCCCTTGGCCTTGATGGAGCCAACCACCCTTTTGACTTTAGAACCTACACTCTAAGCGGGCCCTCTTGGCCTCATTACCCCTCCTCTTCCTCAACTTTCCTCCTCTATTTGCTCAGCATAAGTCATTAAATGGGACAAATCCATGTCCTAATTAACATAGTGGACAACTCCTCACTCACCACTTCGGATACCCCCATGACAAATTTGTTCATTCTAGACCTTGAGTCGGCCATCAAGTGTGGAGCATATTTACACAGTTGATTGAACTTGAGGGCATACTCCCTCATACTCATAGACCCTTTTCTCAAATTCATAAATTCCACTATCTTGGCCTCCCTAAGTTCAAGAGGGAAGAACCGATTAAGAAAAGCCGCCTTGAACTCCTCCCAAAGCACCAGATTGTTGATATCCTTCTCCTCCTTCAATTGATTAAACCATATTTTTGCCACCCCCTTGAGTTGCTAAGCTGCCAATTCTGCCTTCTGCTCCAATCTAACACCTATAATAGCCAAAACTTTATATATCTCATCTATGAACTCTTGAGACCTTTGACCCATAGAATTCCAGGGGATTTATCCTCATGAAGTCTCTCACCCGAGATGCCATAGTAGGAGCATGAGGGGCTTGGGCCCCTTGATTGGCTTGATTATCCACAACTTGTGCAAGCAAAGTGAGAGCATCATAGAGTTCACCATGAGCATCTGATACCAAGTTTGTCACAAGCCAAGCATAAGGCCTAGACATGACATGGCACATGGGGAGCCCGAAGGGAACCTAAGCAAGCCTCTTAACATATCATTACACATCCTTGGTTGCGGAAATAATAAAATATAATAAGAGTAGTAAATAGGGATAATCGGGGCTAAGGGTCATATTTCATATCATAGACATCAAAAGTCAAGAGAGAGTCAAGCTCATAGCATTATACATAACATGTACAACAACACCTCTAACCATAGAACTTAGCATGGGCCAAGACAAGTAACCGGGCTCAACCTTATAATCAATGTATAAAATAAAGAAAGATAGTCGTAATAGATAACATAAGAGAAAAAACATTGTCCCCAGAATGGAGGACTCACCAATTAGCTTTAGAGAAAGGTCGTACTAGCCACGTGGAGGAGGATGATCAAGTGGGGTACCGGTTCCTACATGTTAACATCATATAGGCATAGAGTATGCATTAGTACGTTTGAATATACTAATTATGTAGGATACAATGTAACAAGAGATAGGCATCATAATCAAAATGCATAATAGTAAGTAATTAATTGCACAATAACAATATGGCATGTATGATCAATGCTTAAGTAAAACATGCTTACATAGAATATAATACAAGGTGTAAGCAGAGACCATCACTATAGAACCCTTAGGTTACTAAGGCACAAACCCCTTTAACTGGTGGATAGTCACATCCTACCACCCCTGGTGATTGAGGAACCAACCTCTCAACTCGGTTAGCAAGTTACAAACCCCTTGATAGGTTGGTGGATAGTCACACCCTAGCACACCTAGTGATTGAGGTACCAAACCCTCAACTGGATTATCAAGGCACAACCCCTTAACTAGTATCAAGGTACAACTCCTCAACATGGTTACCCGGGCTCTTAACCCCAGAGTAAGGCATGGTCATATTCCAACACTATATAGAAGAATATCATATATAACATTCTTTTTATCATCATAATGTCATTCAACTCATAAGCCATGCATTGGACCTTCAATTCCTCAAAATACATTAACTTGACATTTTATCAAACACTTGGCGGGTATGTAGTGCTAGTGTAATACCATGCAATTCAAGAGTGGAATCACGCTAGAAAATTCAGTGAAAAACCATCAATAGATAGTTGTTAACACCCTCAAGAAATATACATCAAAATCCTTCATCAAATCTCACAATAGTTATTAGATTCATAACTCAAAACATGCTAAAACAATTATAATTTCATGAAACCCCAACATAGTGTACAATGAAATTTATAATAAGTAAGACCCATGAGTAAATCAACTTTAAATCATGCAATTTTAGCTAAAAGGAACCTTGGGTATCATGCGTGAAAAACCCATAAAATAAACCCATATACCTAGACTTTGGAGAATCCTTGAAGAAGGGTGGAGATGGAGACTTGAAGCTTGAATGAGAACCTTAAGATCTGGATGAGTTTGGGACTTGAAATTTGGATTGTCTAAGTGTTTGAGAGAGTATTTGGGAATGTTTTGAATTATAAAAAGAAGGCTAAGTATAGGTATTTTCATGCATGGGAAGGCTTAGGCCTAAGACACAAAAGCCTTAGACCGGAAAAGAAAACTGGCACACTTTCACACTATGGCACGCCCTTGGTGTGTCGCGCCAGGGGCATGGATCGCCACTGGAAATCACATTTTTTTATTTTCAAATTTTGCTACGATTGCTCTCAAATCAGGGTTACACCCATCTCCTACTTAATTTGACCCCCTGAACAAGAATATGAAGTCAGAATTTTGATATCACGTATAGATTTTGAGATATAAGGAAGTTACAATTTCGGGCACTTCCAAGGCACATTTTCGGGAACTTTTTCGAGTCATTTCAATGACCGTTAGAGATAACCCTGAAACCCCAAATCCATCGGTGCTATGTCACTATCCCACAAGAATACTTATATATATACATGCTTTCAAAAGAGGCATATGTCGTTTAGAATTATTTCAATGCATACTTAGTCTTGAATGCAAACATATTTGATAATCATTCATACTTGGGCTCTAAATCCAAATCATAGATAAAATCATATCTCTCATACATAGGAATAGCTCATTCACATATTTCAGAATAGTGTAAATACCCAAAATGCTCAATGAGCCATATCGTAGATATTTATGTGATCACATTCTCTCATAATCATTAATCCTATCAAAATCATATACATAAATAAAATTAGGCTTAACCCACTTCATAATCTTCATAAGAAAAACCAACGCTTACAAATCCATATGCTATAAATTATGTGAGATTAGCACGGGCAATATAGATTCACTCTAAAATCAACAACACAATATGAAATTAAAGCAAACTCACAAGTAAAATCCACATTCAAACAACAACTTAGATTACCTATGCTTAAATCAAACTTTAAAGGGACAATGCATATTCAAATCTTCATAATAATCATGCAATTCAACATACTGATCTTTAAATAAATTTAAAATCAACAATAAAGCATAGCCCATACTTTAATTTAATTTAATAATCAATAATCCTCAAAACACATAACTAAAGTAAACTTAAATTTCATAAATCAAGTGTATAAATAGTTTGGGTCTTCTTGGTTGAAAGGGACCAAGAATCAGTTTCATATACCTATGTTCACCAAGAAGTAGTGTCACACCCCTATTTTTTTTTAAGAATTAGTCATTAAGACTCATAAAAAAGCATAATTCAACAATTCAATATTAATTATATGGATCAACATAAAATTCTTAAGTTAGTATTCTAAAAAAAAAATCATTACTCAGATGAGATGTAAAAGGTTACAAAGTTTTCATCTTTATTTTTATTTTATGTTTTTTTTAAGAAAAGTGATCAAGCTATTAGTAAAAATTCTCGAATATATTTTTTATATAAGTTTTACCCATTCTGCATGTTAGAAATTTTGAACACCTAAATTTTTAGTCATAAAAATAAAAGAAGAACCTACAAACTAAAAGCAATATTTTATAATAAGAATCCATATCATTAATTATTTTGTCATTCAGTTTATTAAATCCTAAATGCACATATCGTCATAAGTGGACAATTAATTAACTCATGAAATAAACTATTTAAAAGTTTTACACTAAATTTAACAATATGAAATATCTAAACAAAAAGTTGATATGAAAGATTTGAACATAGCTCATATTGCAATGTCGAAAATATTAATGAGTCAAACACATACAAAATTCGACAACTTTAGTGTATTGCAATCATTTTGAATTTGACAAGAAAGATAAGTGTTACCTCTTGTGAAGAATAATTACAAAGAATAGAATACAATAGGAGCCATAAACTCGAACCGTGAAGACAAACCTCAAACTCCATCTTTTTTGTTTATGTTGCATATGATTTTCTTTTTGGGTGTGTGTTGTGTAAATTTTTTTTGGAGTGCACGAGGTGTGTGAAGGATGAATTATAGTATTTGTGTAGGTATGTTTTTGTATGTGGGAGAAAGGAAAAAATATTTGTTGGAGTTTTCTTGTTTTCTATTTTTAGCCGTGAGTGTTTGTGGTGTTGTGTGTAGTGTTCTGATATTTTTTTTTTTAAATGAATGTGTGCTATAGTGTATATATATAGAAAAGTTGGATAGTATGTGTAGTGTAGAGGTGGGAGTAGTGTGTGACATGCAGGTGTGCAAGTGGGGGATGTGAGGGGGTGTAATGGGGGGCATTGTGGGGTAGTTTTAGGATTGTTTTAGTTTTCTTTTTTTTATTTCATAGTTTGCTTTGTTTTTTTTTTTATTGAAAAGAAATGAAGAAAAATAAAATAAAATTAAATGTTAGAAAACTATTTTAAATTAAAAATATATAGAAAAATTATCTAACTAAA
>JAOTQR010127848.1:0-22666 GCA_025774065.1 Solanum ossicruentum
TGAAATATTGTATATGAAGTAACAACTTCAAATGAAACTATGCACTGGTGTGGAATAAGAGACCACCTTTGGATATATTTTGGGATCATATACTTTATATTCTTTATATTACCTTATCTTTACAGTATAATCTGTACATATCATGTACTATGAATGACCAACTGATCAGTGGTAAATTGTATCGGTATCATCCCTGGCTAGGTCCTTCCTTAACCCCTTGGCCTACCACCTGGGATAGGATCGTCCTTGGCTAGGTGATGCTTCCACCCCTCCGGCTACCACCCATCAAAAACTATGTACTTTATCTTTCAATTACTTTTGAGATGATTCTTTTGGTAGTCAAAATATTAGAGATTTAGGGTTGTATATACAACATATGACATATATATAGTCATACAAGACAACATGACAATGAAGAGAGCTTGTTACATATATAATGAAATGCGTATGAGGTGAAACAACTCGTGAATTTTATTTAGCAACAAGAACTCATGTAACTTGGTATTCACCTGTATATGCTGATTTGAAAGTGATCGTATACAGGAGCATATGAACATGTGAAAAAAATGGAGACATGGTTAATAGTTGTGTTGGAGTTGGCAACTACCTTTATCTACCAAGGAGGAGTCTATATTTCATGCCAAATGATATGAAATCAAGTAGCCTTACATACCTTGTTGTATGACCTTGTTACTACCTTGGAGTGGCAGATTTTCCCACAAATATTTATCTACTGCATATTAGAAAATAATACTAGTATTAGAAGAAACACAATACTTCTAGGCAGTCCAAAATCATAGAAAAACTAAGATCCGGACAGCAAGCTTAAAATTATCGCCCCAAAGGCATTCCTTCAATCTTGTCACTTATAATCGTATTTTCTTCCAACCATTCTTATGTACATGTCACATAAACTTTTTTTAGACCCTTAGTAGTCTTACAACAGTCCATAAGACACAACACATAACAATTCTTCAGAATATATAAATAGACAGCATAACGTTACCCCCCTTCGCTAAATTTTGACGTCGACAATTCCAAACCTTTTCCAACTCTAACCAAACTGTTCCAACAACATTTATACACACAAATAGTGCTAAAACATTTTTAGAACATCACCCTAGAAGTCATGAAGGATGTGAGCCAATAGCCTTCCATCTAACATCTCACAAATTCCAATCAACATTACACTTAAGATAGCACAATAGAACTCATCATTTAAATGAAACCAAAATCAGGGCAGCAACCTTAGGGTAATGTCTATAACATAAACCATGTTAAGCACATCAAATTCTTTTCATAATACAGGCCACAAACCATAGAGAAGTCACTATAACAAAAGGCAAGTGTGCAGCAACTTTTTGAACACTTGCTGCCCAGAATTTCCAGCATAACATACTATCATATACTTCTTCATTTTCATGAAGAAACCTTACTAAAAACACAACTATAATCACTTACCTTTATCTTCAAAGTTGAGATCCTCCTTAAAAACCCTAAAAGATCCTTTTGGCTACTGGTCAAGGTCAAGAAACGTGGAGAGAAAACTTAGAGAGTAAAGCAGTTTTTTGTTTTTGTTGCAAGTGGAAAATGATTGTGGGAGCTGTTTTGACCACTTTTTACATAGCTACTTGGACAGATTTCTTTTGACCTTTTCACCAACTAATACTATATATAATTAATCTAATAATGCAGCATCTTGTCCCCCAAAATTGGGCCTGATTGGGTTCCAAATCTGATGGGCCTTTTGCTGCCCATTCTTCTCATTTTCCTTTAGTTACTTTGGGACAAAATTACCAATGAATTGGGATGGGCTTGGTACCATTTTTTATGCTTGCCAAACAGAAATTTCAGTTCACTTATGATGTAAATAAGTTCAACTTACACCCTTAACACAAACTTTATTCGTAATCGGACTTGGACAAATTCGACGTCGGACCTCATCTCCGTTGCAAATTTAAGCTAAGAAAGTAGGTGACTCGCCTACAAGATTATTAAGTCATACAAGAACCTCAATTATTTTACTTTGTTTAGGGCTGTGATCTCATCAATTTAATACAAAACACCTATACACCTGACTCCCTTAAGCGTTAGACGCACATATTGCCCATTAACATGAGATTCAAGCACTTTCAAGAATTGACGCTAATTTGACCAACCCATATCATGATTCATTCACATAGCCTTAGTACATGTAAAATGTGGGGTGTTACACACCCCTTTTAAGAAATTTATTATTTTTTAAAATTAAAAATAGATTTTTTTTAAAAAAACAAAAGAGACGGATATTGGCATGTTGTCTGTCACAAAAATTTTAAAAAGTTTTTTTATTCTAATTCATGCGATTAAAGTATTTAAATTTTAGTTTTAGAAAAACGATGGAAGATGCCAAGTTGTCTGTAACAAATTATAAAAATAAAATAAAAAATAATTTTGCTGGAAAATTCAGAAAAAAATGCGATGGACCTACATTTGTTGTCCGTCACTTTTAGTCATTAAAAAATTAAAAATTATTATTTTACAAAGAAAGTGATGGATGGCGTCCCTTAGTCCGTCGCTTTCCAACGCAATGTAATTCATCATTTTTTTCTGTCATTTTTACCTCAGTTTTTAGTAGTGAATCAAGCATTCTCATGATCATGACACCATCTCAAGTGAAAATATTCAAGCATGATGACAACTACGAAATTGAGACAATTTTCACAAACATTCCACCATTGGGAAATAAATCACTCACTCACAAACCTAGCCCGAATCATAAGCACCATCGATTTTAATATACATATAGGAAATCAAAACCTGCAATAAAACACTCATACATGCAATACAGGGTTTTATCATCACTCTAAAGATCTACCCATTCAGTTTCCAACAAGATTTTAAGCAACAAAGCGCGATTAACATATACAAACTCTGATCAACCTTGTTATCAATCACATTCTTTCAAAAGAACTAAAACAAGGGAAAAAACATACCTATTCAATGGTGAAACACAATGAGAAATCTCAAAGATGCTTTAGTGGTGAATATCCTCCACTTCTTTTTGAATATTTTCAAAGAAAAATAAAAAGGGGAGGTTTGGCGTGCAAAAGGAATGAAAAGGAGGGAAGGTGGAAAGTGAAAGGACCAAGGCATTGAAAAGACTTAAGTTGGTCATTGAGTTGTGCATGTTCGGTGATACCAAACCACACTAGTTAGCCTATTCAGCGCTGCACCAAGTGTGTTAGGGACCGCCTTTTTTAATAGCAAACGTACCTTTCTTTCAGTCTTGAAAGGAGGTGAAATTTACCATTGCCCATTTGTTTCAGCAATTCTCTGAGTTGCTATTTGGTCCTCAAAAATTGACAGCACCTCAGGAGTCATCAGGTGACCCAAATGGCGGTCGAACTAATGGTCGCCCTTTTCAACTTGGTGATGCACCGAATGGTTCCATTGATCGCCCTCTTAGCTCTCCACTCCAATTTTTGTCTTTTTCAACCATGCACAAATCAACACCCATTATTTAAGACTAAAAGCAATAAATACTCACATTGGATTTCCTCTTAAGCAGTGCACCTTAGTTAACATCGTGGCACAGTATAGTTCCTTTTCCTCATCAAGTCACCGCCGATTGGCTAATCACTGATAGTACTTTGGGATCATCTCTCGGCTTTAGAGGGTTGCATATATTGAATACTACTTCCTCATCATTTACTATAAACCTAAGATCTCCACTCTCCACATCCAGAACAGCTCAACCGGTGATTAAGAACGGTCTACCCAAGATAATTGGCTCGTCGGTATCAACCTCACAATCTAAAATCATAAAATCAACAGGAAGAATGAAGTTTTACACCTTCACCAAGACATCATGTAAAATCCTAATTGGTCGTTTAATAGACTAAGCAACCATGAGTAGTTGCATTATTTTCGGTGATGGGGTCTCCGATCCCCATTCCTCAAATATAGCTAGGGGCATGAGGGATATACTTGCTCCCAATCACATAGTGCCTTACTAAACTTTAAGGCTCTAATGGTGCATGGAATAGTGAATACACCTGGGTCTTCTTTCTTCACTACCAACTTTTGTGTTAAGATTGCACTACAATTGTGAGACACTTCAACTGTCTCACACTCAAGAGTTTGCTTCTTCGTGACTAACTCCTTCATGAATCAAGCATAACCTGGTATTTCGACCTATGCTTCCACAAGTGGAACATTTATAGATAATGAGTTGAACATGGAGAGGAATTTTTGAAACTTTTCCTCCTCCTCTTTCTTCTTCAATATCTTAGGAAAAGGTGGATCAACCTTGACTTGAGGTTCAACCTCATAGCTGGACTTGATGTTTTGGGGAATACTTTCTTAACATTCATAGCATCATCCCCACTCTTCTCATGTTTATCTCTCTTGGGATTGCCTATAGCATAACCATCTTCAACATCAGCTTCATACTCCTCAACTTCACTAGTAACTGCACCTTCTTTTTCTCCTACTTCATTCAGGCCTTCTTTAACAACAAGCGGTGGTTTTGTACCTTCAACCACTTTCCCACTACGATTGGTTATGGATAAACATTGTTGATCGTTTTCCTTGAGATTAGCCATCGTATCACTAGGCAAACCTCATTTTGGATACTAATTTAGATGGACTGATATATTTCCAAGTTGAGTTCCAGATGCTTAATAAACACCAAATGTGATGTCATGGATTGACTCAACTGAGAAAAGTCAGACATTATCTCCTTCAAGACTTTATCGGAGTCTTCCACCTTGCTCAAGATTTAGGTGAGCAAATCTTCAGTCTGAGGATTCTCTTGACTCACCACAGGGTCAACAACTTTCACAATATCATGAGGTGGAACATACTTATCTCCATCATTGTTCCTCCAACCCACAACTTGAGGTTGGTCAGCCCATGCATGATCTAGCCATCCAGTGTTATTATTCCAACCTTGATTCTCGGGTGGCCTTGGGAATGTTGGCCGAGAACCCACCATTTGGTTTCCCATATAGTGTACTTCCTCATTGTGACAACCTTCAAATGGTGAACCATCAAACATCACATCTCCAGTAACTCCCATGGTATATGCTTTTATGATTTCTTCCCATGACATACTTAGTCGAAAGATCAAGCTAGGTCAATATCTTAGTCATGTTCTCATCCCTCTCTTGATCCTTAGCAAGCTGATCCTACCTTTTTATTGTACTTGCACCTTAGAAAAACAAGCACATTTTAACACTATGGCGTGCCCTTGGCGCGTTGCGGCAGGGGCGTGAATGCTCACTGGAAATCACATTTTTGCGATTTTGGAATTTTGATATGGTTGCTCTTAAATCGGGGTTAGGCCTATTCCCCACTCAATTTTGCCCCCTGAACAAGAATATGAATTCAGATTTTTGATATTATGCATGGATTTTGAGATATATTGAAATTATGATTTCGGGCATTTCCAAGGTACATTTTAGGGCACTTCTAATCACATCCCCTGACACCACATGACCTAGGAAGGCAATCTCTTTTAAGCAAAATTCACATTTTTCATACTTGGGATACAACTTCTCTTCACTCAATCTTTGTAGAACTACCCTTAAATGAACCATACGCTCCTCCTCACTATATGAATTGATAAAAATATCATCAATGAAGACCATAACGAATAAATCAAGGTAAGGTTTAAAGACCCTATTCATAAGATCTATGAAGATACCTGGTGCATTGGTCAACATAAAAGACATCACAAAAAACTCATAATGCCCATACCTTGTCCGAAAGACTATCTTAGGAATGTCACACTCCCTTACATTCACTTGATGGTACTCGGACCGAAGAAAAATCTTAGAGAAGTGACTAGCCCCTTGCAATTGGTCAAACAAATCATCAATCCTTGGAAGATGATGACCCTAATAAGTTGTCGGTAGTTAGTACACATTCTAAGGGTCCCATCTTTCTTCTTCACAAACAACAGCAAAGCACCCCAAGGTGATTAGCTAGGCCTAATGAAACCCTTCTCCAACAAATCCCTCAATTGCTCCTTCAACTCCTTTAACTCCGTCAGGACAATGTAGTAAGGGGGAATAGAAATGGGTTGAGTATCACGAAGGAGGTTTATACCAAAATCTATTTCCCTTTCAGGAGGAGCACCGGGAAAGTCATTTGGAAGTACCTCAAGGAACTCATTTACAATCGGAACCGACTCAAAAGGAAGGGTCTTGGACTCCACATTCCTAACCCTCACAAGATGATAATGACACCCCTTAGAGATCAACTTATGGGATTTAATGCAAGAGATGATCTTACCCTTGACCACCACTTTATGACTCTAACACTCAAGAATGGATTCATTTTGGAATTGAAATTTGACCCTATAGGTTCTACAATCAATAAAGGCATAGTATGCATGCAACCAATACATCCCAAGTATGACATCAAAATCCACCATTTCAAACTCAACAAGATCACAAGGCAAAATCTTATTCAAAATTCAAGCAGGACAATTTCTATACACCTTCCTAGCAACAAATAGATTCACTAATAGGAGTAGACACCTCATAAGACTCACACAACAATTCAAGTTCAACATGAAACTTTTTGGCAACAAAGGGGTAACAAAAGAAAGAGTGGCACCCGGATCAATCAATGCATATACATAAAAATCAATGGCTTTTAACATACCGATGATGACATCAGGAATCTCCTCAGCCCCTCCGTTAGAGTGCATAGAATTGATTGTAGTCTTGTGGCACCATCTTGTCGGCCACCACTCCCTAAAGGAATCGCATTAGCAAATTATGGATGAACCTCCTTACCCGTGTTGCGATTTTGAGGGAAATCGATCACCTTATGCCCAATTTCCCCACAACCATAACAAGCATTAGCATCCCTCAAGAATAGGAAACTATGACCCCTACCACTTTTTGGACACCCAAAATTAGGAATCACACCCCCAACACCTTGGGCCCTTGAAAAGTCATTGGTAACCCTCTTATTAAATGCATGAGAAGACCCTTGGCCTTGATGAAACTGGCAACCCTTTCAACCTTGGATTTTTCCCTCAAATGAGCCCTCATGGCCTTATTACTCCTCCTATTCCTCAATTTTTCCTCCTCCATTTGTTCGGCATAAATCATCAAATGGGACAAATTCATGTCACTAATCAACATAGCGGACCGACATTCCTCACTCACCAAATCGGATACACCTATCATGAACTGTTCATTCTAGACCTTGGGTTGGAAACCAAGAGGGGAGCATATTTAAAGAGTTGATTGAACTTGAGGGCATCCTCCCTCACACTCGTAGACCCTTGTTTCAAATTCATAAAATCCACCATCTTGGCCTTACTAAGTTCAAGAGGGAAGAACCCATTAAGTAAATCCGCCTTGAATTCCTCCCAAAGCACCCAATTATTGATTAGCTTCTCCTCCTTCCATTGATTAAACCGTACTTGTGCTACCCCTTGAAGTTGGTAGGCCGCTAACTCCTCTTTCTCTTCCGATCTAACACCCATGAAAGCCAATACCTTGTAGACCTCATCAATCACTCACCCAAGATGTCGATGTAGGAGCATGAGGGGCTTGGGCCCCTTGGTTGGCTTGATTAGCCACAACTTGTACTAGCAAAGTGAGAGCATCCCGGAGGTCACCATGAGCCGATTTTTCCTCGCGAGTACGGGCTCTCCTTTCGCTTGTGTTAGGCATGATCTAGCATAGAAAAGAACAATCGTTAAAGGGGGGAACCTTACTTTAACTCTATAGCACGACTTATAACATGAAGAAGGGAAATATTTCCTAAAAGGTCTCATAGCCTGTAGCTTATAGTTGTGGTGCACAACACAACTATGAAAAAGACTCTAATTGACGTAGTGTGTTGGATGCCGATGACCATTAACAACCTAGTACTCTGATACCTAGTTTTTCATGACCCAAGCCTAGGGCCTAGACATGACACGATGAATGGGAACCCGAAGGGACCCCGAACAAGTCTCTTAACATATCATTACACATCATTGATTGTGGAAGTAATTAAACAACATAATTGAATTAAAAATAGGGGCAAAGGGATTAAAGGAAAGCCTTCATAACATATAGATCAAACAAGAGAGTAAAGTTTCAACACAAAACATAGATAAGAGAAAGGGCCAAGACAAACAACCGGTCTCACCCTCATAGTCAGTACATACATAAATGAAAGATAGTCTTAGTATATAACATAAGATCATAGACATTGTCCCCGGAATGGAGGACTCACCAACTAGCTTGAGAGAATTCGTACTAGCCACGTGAAGGAGGATGATCAAGTGGGACTTCGATTCCTACATGATGACATCATGCAGGCATAGAGTATGTGTTAGTACATTTGAATATACTAAGTATGTAGGATGCAAAGCAACAAGAGATAAACAACATAATCGAAATGCAAAAGCATAGGCAATGAGTAGCATATAACAATATGTCATGCATTGAAGATGCTCGAAGTAAATCATGCTTACATAGAATATAATACATGTGTAAGGAGAGACCATTATTAGTGAACATCCAAGGCCTACCACCTCTTTGGAGAGATAAATGAGGTACAAGCCTCTCAATATGGTTGATGAGTTATAAACCCCTCAATATGGTTATCAAGGTATAAACCTCTTAATATGGTTATCAAGGTACGAACCCCTCGATATGGTTGCATAGGCCTACCACCTCCTGAGATTGGCGATCATGGTACGAACTACTCAATATGGTTGCATGGGCCTACTATCTCCCGAATGAGGTGATCAAGGCATAAACCCCTCAACATTGTTACCTGGGCCTACAACCTCCCGAATGAGGCTTGGTCAATTCTCAACACTATAGAGATAATATCATATAAATACATTTCTTTCATCATCATATAATTATTCAACTCATAAAATATGCACAGAGCCTTTCCTCAAGATATCATAATTGGATATTTTATCAAACATTTGGCAGGTGTGTAATGTTAGTGTAAAACCGTGCAATTCAAGAGTGGAATTATGCTAGAAAATTTAGTGTAAAACTATCAATAGATACTTGGTAACACCCTCAAACAATATACATCAAAATCCTTTATCAAATATCACAATAGATTTTATATTCATAGCTCAAAACATGTTAAAACAATCATAATTTCATGAAACCCCAATATAGTGTTCAGTGAAATTCATAATAAGTAAGACCCATAAGTAAATCAACTTAAAATTATGAAATTTATGTAAAAAGGAAGCTTGAGCACAAAGGGTGAAAGGACACAATGGTTGAAACTCACATACCTTAGCTTTGGAGAATTTTTGATGAAGATTGGAAATGGAGACTTGACACTTGAGTGAAATCCTTAAGATCTAGAAGAGATTTGGACAATTGAATTTTGAGATAAAATATTGTCTAAGTGTTTGGGTGAGTATTGGGGAATGTCTTGAATGATATTAAGGTAAAATATGGCTAAGTACAAGTATTTTCACGCATGGGAAGACTTAGGCCCAAGACCCACAGACCTTGGAACAGACAGGAAAACTGGCACATTTTAACACTGTGGTGCGCCCTTGGTGCGTCATGCCAGGGGCATGGATGCTCACTGGAAATTGCATTTTTGTGATTTTTGAATTTTGATATGATTGCTCTTAAATCGGGGTTAGACCCAATTCCCACTCAATTTTTCCCAAGAAAAGGAATGAAGTCAGATTTTCGATATCAAGCACGAATTTTGAGATACATGAAAATTATGATTTCTGAGGCACATTTTTGGGAACTTTTTGGGGTCGTTTAGTGGTCTTGGATATATAAACCAAAAATGCTCTCACCATTATATGTATAACATCGGGCTGCGAAGAGTATCTCTTCCATTTTGGGGTCGATTTCATGATGGTGGTAGCGTAGGATGTGTAGAACGGGAAGCACTTCTCCGATGGGGATGCCAACCACTCTGGATGATACTGGCCCATGGTGTCCCAGAGTTTAAAAGCACTATTAAGCCCCAATGTCATGATTCTCGGCTCTTTAAATATAGTCTGGGCCTGTCGACCCTTGTCATCATGTTGGATGACCTATCAATATATACCCTGCATAAGTCGAACACACCAGCGGCTCATTAATGCATCTACATGGGTCGAAGGTACTGGAGGTGTTGTGGTGGACTCAGACTTGGACTCATCTCCTAACTTAGAGCTATCTCCATCATTTGTCTCTGCGTATGACCCCTCTTCAGAGTCTTTCATCTGTACAGAGCTTATTTACTCAGCATCTCCCTTTTCAGTCTAGGGAGACCAGACAACTATTGCCTGCATCTGGGGTGGTGTTGTATGGCTAGCTGGCACCTGTGTATGTCATCGCTTGATGCCCAAGATGAAACGCCCCAAAAATTCCCCAAAAATGTGCTTCGAAAATGCCCATAATCGTAATTTTCATATATCTCAAAATTTGTGTGTGATATCAAAAATTCGACATCATATTCTTTGATCAGGGGGAAAAATTGAGTGGAAGATGAATATAACCCTGATTTTAGAGAATTCGTAGCAAGAAAATGATTTTCAAAGATTTTTATTTTTAGAAGTTGTTTGCGACAACTCCGTGACATGGTCCTATCGCGAAGCAGTGTTGTGACTTCCATATTTTTCCTGTCTTGGCCTAAGGCATTGGAGTCTTGTCCCCATGCCCACTTATGCGTAAAAACACCTATACTTAGCCATTTTTCAACTATATATCACTCAAGACACTCTCAAAACCCTCTCTAATAATTAACCAAATATTTCATCCAAATCTAAGTATCCCAAGCTTAATTTTGAATCTCAAGAACTTCATTCAAGCTTCAAGTTCTCATTCAAATCTATATCAATGAAATCCCCAAATTTGAGATATGTGGGTTTCAACTATTGGGTCCTTTTACCCATGGTGTCCAACCTTCATTTTTATGAAAATTTCGTGTTTTCAAGTTGTGTTACTTATGGGTAATACTTATTATGAATTATGATTACAAATTATGTTAGGGTTTTATTAAATGTTTATTGGAATCACATATCTACCTATTTCAAGCTTATACTATGAGCTGGTTTGTCTATTGTGACTATGCATATCTTGGATGATGGAACTATGATCTACTATGAGATTTAATGAAGAATTTCAAGATATCTTACATAAGGGTTTTACTATGTTTTGGTGGATTGATTTGAATTAAGTTTTCTCACATTATTTCACTCTTGAATTGCATGATTTTAAACTAGCATTGCACACTGATGTGCTGTCAAAATACAACACATTTTATGCCTAAAACAAGCAATTTTGCAAGTTCTTAATGTGACTTTTTATGGTTTTATGTGTTTTTTGTTGTTCTTGCAGAAAATATAGGTTGGCATGATTTTGGGAGCAAATTGCAAATTTTGATGAAGTACAAGACATATGAGCCACCTAATGAGTTGTAGCCCAAGATACGAATCGTAGTGTGCCTTCGTAGCAAGAAATAGTATTAAAAAATTAGGAATTTACAAAGTGAAGATCAGCTATACGAGTCTAACCTACGAGTGATAGGTCTCACTATGACTCGGAGGAGGGGGCCTCATAGTAAGATACAGTGTGCCAAAAGTTTGGACCAAGAATTGCAACTTAGGACTACAAAAAGATACTATGAGTCGTATAGAACAACATGATTCATAGCAATGGATTATAACAGTCAAGTCAAAAATGCCAAGTGCTGACTATAAAAGCCTGATTACGACTCGCAAGTCACCCTACGAGTAATATCTGCGTGACCTAACTGCTTCCAACTATATTTTTTATTTTAATTTTTAGGGTCTTTTTGTAAATAGTATAAATAGTTAATGATAGGGTTTTTGAAAGAGAAATTTGGCATTTCACCGATTTTGAAAATATTTTGAATATTCTTAGGGAACTTTCCTAGGGTTTAGTGTAGATTTTTGGATTTCATTTTGAAGACCCATTTTGGGGGATTTGAAATCACTTATACTCAACTTCCATTAATCCAAGCTTGTGGTTTCAACATCAAGGTGTTTTTGCTCTTCATTGTTTTTAGGTAATCTCTCAACCATGTCCTTCATTTATTATTGCTGATTTTGCCTTAGCCATGAGTAGCTAAGCACCTATAACTCAGGGTTGTGGGAACCATGAGGAGTTGACTTGTAATAATCTAGATTTTGTGCATTTATTTGATTTGGTATTTGCATGTATGGTCTAGTTCCCTTCATTTTGAATGTTTTTTTGTGGCCGCCAACACCAAGCCTCGCATATTATCATGATTCCAAACAAGGTAGTGACGAATAGGAAAAGGGAAGTAGATGAAAGGATTCAATTGATGTTTTATCATCTAATCAACCAAACATGACCAAGGGGAGGTTGACTGGACAATGGCTAACAGTTAGTTGGCATTCCATGGTTGCCGACCAAGCACCATGGTGAAACACTACCTTCACCTTCACGAAAGGGCTAGAAAAACCTAGTTTATTATCCTGCATGTGATGTATTGATTGAAGTTATGTTGTTTGGGGTAATTGAGTCAGCGAATCATGGGGAACACAATTCCCAAGTTATCCCTCAATTTAATTGTCTTCTTGTATTAGTAGTGTTGTATTTTAATTGTTCTTCACTTTGACTTGCAAAAACCCCCCATTCTAGAGAATATAGTGATCGATCCTTGAAATAATTGTTAGTGGATCAATACTGCCAATCCCTACATTCCCTATGGATTTAACCTTAACCTTTAGTTAGGTTTGTACTTGACTGCGATCGTTTTACTATTAGAATGTGAACATCAAAAATTATGGCGCTGTTGTCGGGGAATACGACTAGGTTCTTGAGTTGATTTCACTATTAGGTAATTCAAGTTAATTGTAAATTCTCTTGTATTTTACTTTTAGTTTTGGCTTTTGTTCTTTAGTTTTGTTGACAGGTATCCAAGGGAAAGTATGTTAAGATTTAGCTCAGACAAGCAATCGTAGGCCGATTATCACAATGGCTGAACAAAAGCTGATCATCAAAGATGATTTATTTGAATCATTGCAATGATGTGTCCTGTTCTATGAGCAGGTGTCTGAAGACCCTCAGGTTCATTTGTAGAACTTTACGCAAATATTGCGGGGAGTGCTTGGAACAAGGCACCCAACATGGGATGTCATGGCGCTTCAGACTTTTCCCATGACCCTCAGGTGCAAAGCTGCGGAGTGGTGGTCTATACTCCCACCAAATATTTGCTCTGACTGGGGAGAAGTGCAATGGGTCTTCCTTATGAACTTTTATGAAAATCCTTACAAGTGTCTACTACAAGATATGATTGTTAACTTTCAACGAGCTCCACGAGAGTTTTTGGGTGCAACTTCTGATAGATATAAAGAGTGTTTGGAGAAGAAGCCAAATCATGGTTTACCGAATGATGAACCAGTGGCAAGCTTCTACCGAGCATTGAGTTTCGAACAACAATTGCATGCCGATGCCTTATTTGGAGGGGACTGTGGGGCATTTTTGAGGCAATTGCTTAATGAAGTCACTCAGTACATGGACAGACTATATGTGCTTATCCAAGTGTGCAGGTCATATCAAGATCAATTGGTTGCTCCCACTAGTGCGTTAAAGGAAGGCTCTAGTAGTGCAAGAAGGGATATTATGGTCAATTGGATCAAGCTACCGCATCAACAACATGTTACAGAAAAACCTTTGACAGCTGAGAGTATTCTTGAACAACTGATGAAGAAAGTGGATGAGCAAGAGGAGATTCTTCAAGAAATTAGGTTTGACGTCATCAAGATAAATTACAAGGTGGATCAACAAGCGATGGCAATTCAAAAGATCGATGGACAAGTTCAGCAGGTCTCTAAACAATTAGAGCATATTAAAAAAGAAAGGAGGAGAGATCATACAAGTGGTGATAAGAGATCACCAAATCATAAGGAAGTTTGAGTACTCAAGATGACTAAGTCGAGCCACGATGTTAAATAAGGCACTTCTTGGGAGGCAACCCAAGTATCTTTTATGCTTTTCGCTTGTTTTTAAGTATATCTTATTTATTTGAATTGTTAGGTAGTGGATTAAGTTTTTTTTAATTTTAAGACATTGAATCAGTTAAGTTGATGTGAAGATTGATATGTTTGAAGATGTGATTTGCATGTATGAATGAAGATCTGGAAATTTGATTAAAATTGCATTTGGAGCAGCCTCTACGACCTGGCCTACGAGTCATAGTGCACAGAACGACTCGTAGTCATGCCTCGTAGTGGAAAATAGTGATAATTTGAAGTTGGCACATAAACTATGAGCCAACCTTACAATTTGTAGGGTCCCCTTTGCATCATAAGTGGGGTTTAAAGTTCCCAGGTATGAAATCTGAATTTTTGTAAGTGTTGGGCTGCTATGAGACCGGGACCTACAAGCCTAGGAAGCCCTACGACTCGTAGTCGGGGTTTTGTAGACCTGAAATGCAGAATTTTTAAAAGTCGGCCTCGCTGAGTCTATGAGGGGTTAAATATTCATTTGACCCCTAAATTCCCTCATTTTAAATGGTTGCTTCCCCTAAAAGTTTTCCCACACTAATTTTCTACTTTTCTGACTCTTATTTTCCATCTACCCCATCGATTTTTGATCATTTTTCCTGTGAGGGCACTATTCTAGGGTTTTCAGTTTCTCCAGCCCTCTCTCAATGCATCTACTTGTTTGTCATGCTCTCCGTTGGTAAGTTTTCTTGGTTAAAATCATGCACACTTATTATTATTATTGTATAGTGTTGGATGATTGTGTATGTAGTGATAATATTGAGTATATCCTTGTGAAAATGATTTTCTAGATGTAAGAATTGGGATGTGGTCGATTAAACTCCTTAGTGTTTTTGTGAATTGTTAAAGCACTGTGTTGGTTTGTTGTGATAATGGAAATCTTGCCCTATCCAGTTGTTGATAATGTTATAAAATGATTATATGATGCTTGGTTGATAATGGGTTCATGAAGATGGGGTTTAAATTTGGGGTGTTGGTGTGTGTTTGGATGTGATCATTCGAAATACCCTTGGGTGGAATTGTTTTGGATTCTCTTGAATCCCTATGATTGTGTGTTGTTGATGATGATTGTGAGTTTGGGGATCGATTGTTCTTGGGTATTTCCCGAATGTGATTGGGAATGGTTGTTTGATTGTGTTGATCATGAATAGAAAATTATGGGATAAGTGTTGATTCGTGGATGGCATGTTTGAGTAGTGGGCTTGCTTGTGTGCTTAAGATAATTTTAGATCTTGTTTTGATGCTGTTTATTTTGGATTTATATTATTTGTGTCTGTATGGTAATGTTACAGGCACAATAGGTGCCTTCTATTATCTATTATGAGGACCCCCTACGACTTGTAGGATGTCCTATGAGTCATAATAGTCCCTCGTAAGAGGCAACAGTCACCTATAGTTCCTTAATACTTACCATACGAGACCTACCTATGAATCGAAGCATCTATTACGAACCATAGTGAGGGACTCATAGGACCTATCTTGTTTTTAAAAGTATTCTGTTATCTGCTACGAGCCCAGCCTACGACTTGTAGGTTGACCTACGATTAGTACCTGAGCCTCGTACCTATTTTTACAATGATTTTTCTCAGCTACTCTAGCACTACGAGGCCACAGTACGACTCTTATGTCACCCTACGGTTCATACTTATGCCTCGTACCTGCAAATCTACAGCTGGTTCAGTGCATTTTGTCTATGTTTTCTTTTGTTGATTTTCATTTACTCCTTGTTTATTTTTCTATGTGACTCTTGGTTGGTTAGACATAATGGTGTTCATTTGTACTATGGGGTAGATATTCAGGTATGATGTGTCCGAAAGATAAGAATGTTATCCAGGCTTTTCAAAGGAAATTGAGAGATGAGTCCTCCGAGACTGAGCTCTTTGGAGATCTGAAGAGGTCCACAGAGTTCGAATAGACCCAGGGGCAAATATGCCTCAAACTAGGGCCCGAGTTGCACACATCCCTATGGTTGGAGAGAGTTCCTCCCAGTCTGAAGAGGAGGGTAATGGAGACGGATGTGATAGTAGTATGCCATAGATGTCTCCCACTCGCTCAGAGATGGGGGCACCAGAGGCATCACAGACACATCATGATAAGGCCGATCCTTCTATCACCTCCACTGACCCTAGAAATACAAGATGGGGTATTCCAAGCATGAAGGAGATATATGAAAAGTGGTTGGATCCTAAATGACAAGGAAAATCTGTCAGGCAATTTCACGAGGAGTCAAGGTTGAATGACTCCGGGCTGAGTAGGGTGCCAGACTTGGAGGTACAAATTGACAGACATGGACTGAGGCGGCTATCACAGTGGTTGGGAAAATATGCCCCTTATTTAGTTCGAGAGTTCTATGCCACCTACAATGCCACTATTATCCAAGATATTCCTAAGGGGAAGAAAGCTATTGATCAGTCGAGGTTGCGAGAAGTCGTAATCTAGGTCAGAGGAGACTAGTAGGAGGGTTCAATTTAGACCAAACTATAGGGCGCCTTGTTCCACCGTCAAGTATGATAATAAGATCAGAATATGGATCTTAGAACTGAGCTCCTTAGGTGGATAGATAGCCAGATCTATGAAGGTGGTGATAAGCCTGTATGGGTCACAGACCATGCTGCACCGACAGTAAAGTCTCATCTATCCTTCCCAGCTAAATTGTAGTGGTCTATTATTAGCTGGCGCAACAGGCCTACATATACATATAATGTGATCATTATGGAGCGGGCTGTGTTGTTAGCCAGTATCTTAGGTGGCTATGATGTAGATTGGGCCCTAGTTATGATGGAGCAGATCCACAAGTCAGCGATTCGTACCCAGACCTCAATTCCTTTTCCCATCTTGATACATAGATTATGTAAAGAGGCCGAGGTATGTGTCTCCTTCCACCCTTACCACATGTAGAGGTTATGCACACTATGGATCTCATCCCGATTAAGGCTGATGAAAACCCAATGGCCCTATAGCGAGCAGCTTCTCCTCCTATTCTAGATCCATTTCCTCTAGAGCTATATACTCAGGAGCCTACTCCAAATACCACCAGTTCCACTCTACTTACAGCAGAGCTGACTCCAGATGTTGATACCGAGGTGATGCCATCCTCAGATAAACCTGCACCAGTTGCTTATACTACTCAGGTTGCTTCTACATACTATCCTCTTATGTTTTCTTTTGATTTTCAGGCTTTGATGTGTTGGTTAGCATAGAAGGAGGCCCAACTGAGTAGACTGATGAGCTAGATCAAACCTTGGGTTCATCATACATTCCAGGACTCAGAGAAGAGGGCCAAGGCATACACTCGTGAGGTTGTAGATCGTAGTGTTGATGCAGTGGATGCTACGGTAAATGCATTCGAGGATAGAGTCCAGCGGAGACTTGAGGGTGTATGACCTGCTAACATGGCTATCATGAAGGATGAGTTAGCGAAGTTCAAGGTTAACCTGTTGAAGATGTTAGCAGCCCCGATAGCAGCCTCGGAGGAGGCACTAGAGGGTGATGATAGGATTGACCTGTTTTATGATCGCCCACATGTCCACGGGAAGAGACCCCTCTAGAGTAAGGATGCAAATGTGAGCCAGAAGAGACCCAGGGCAACTACTAACATGGCAGAGATGGAGGAGTAGATTACAGATCAGGTGGTGCAAGCATCCTTCACTATAGAGGCGATAAAGATGGATCGGGAGTGGTAGATAGCACACGGAGCAGGTAGCTCGAGTACAGCTACAACCTAGACCACCGAGAAGGATAGAGAGCACCAGGACTAGATGGATACCGGTGCTTGATCATCTTATGTTTGCTACTTTGACCCCCATACTCAATAATTTTGGATACTTTGTTCCTATTTCAGACGCTATGTTTTTCCTATGTTTTGGATACTTTTGGATGTTCTCTTTTAGATGTTTAGTTTTATTTATTATATGGATGATTGGTTTTAAATGTTTGTTCTTGTTTTATATATATATATATATATATGTGTGCGTGTGTGTATGTGTCTGTGTGTGTATGTGTCTCTGTGTGTGTGCATGTGTATATGTTTACTTTGAGGAAAAAGTATCATCTTTTGGTAGGGTGTGGGAAGTTATGGACTATGGTGAAGCCTAAGTAGCCATTTTAGTTCATAACTTTCCTATTTTTGATCCCAAGATTTTGTTGTCGTGTTTGTTTTTCGTTGTGGATGAGTTTACTTTCTGTTGAACCTACATGTTTAGGTAGTGTAGATAATTTGTAGATATCTAGTGAGTATTTTTTTGGCATGTGCATAATATTGAATGGTTTTATGATTGTTTTGAAAATTGGGTACCCTCAAAATTTTTGGGATTGATGGTTACCGTTGTAATCTTCCATATGATTAATTTGGCAATGTTTGTTCTGATGAAGGCAAGTTGATGCTTGAAGCAAGACGTGTGAGTCTTGTTGATTGTGCATGAAATTCTATGTGTATGAGAGCTTATTTTATCCTATTCATGCAGTGTGTACTGATTCAGAACTTTCCTTGTTACTAGGTTTGGGTTGTGACAAACTTGGTATCAAAGCATTAGGTTGTCAAAGGTCCTCGAAATCCAACACACCACATCGAATGGTGTCTTGTTTATGGTTGTTTTGTGCACCACAACTATGAGTAAGAGCTATGAGGCATTTTAGAAAATGTTTCCCTTTTTCATGATCTATGTCATGCTTTCGGAGTAAGATAAGGCTTTTTTCCTCTAACAAATGTTCTTTGCAATTCCACATCATGCCGATTCAAAGAGGAAGAGAGCCCGTACTCCCAAGGAGCAACTGGCCCCTCCCGCTCCTCAAGCTCCTCATGATGGAGGAGTGTCCCAAGAAGAGTTCCAGGATGCTATTACCATGTTGGCCTATGCCATAACTAATCAAATCAACCAAGAGGACCAAGTCCCTCATGCTCCTACTCTGACCTCAACGGTGAGGGATTTTACTATAGTGAACCCCCCAGAGTTCCATCGGTTCAAGGTGGATGAGGATCCACAAGAATTTATTAATGAGGTGTATAAGGTGTTGTCTTTTATGGGGGTTAATGCAGAGGAGAAAGTGTAGTTGGTGGCTTACCAACTCAAAGGGGTGGTTGTCACGACCCAAGCCAGCTTAAACGTGACATGAAGCAAGGGGAACCCGAAGGGACCCCAAGCTAGCCTCTTAGAGCATCATTACACATCCTTGGTCGCAGAAGCAATAAATTAAGCATCAACAGATAAAAGAATAGGGAAACCGCGGCAAAGGTAAAATACTTACATATCATCATATTTAAGAGACAAGAGTCGAGAGCATATCATAGATACATAACATGTCCAACAAACACCTCTAATACATAGATACGAGCAGGGTCCATGACAAAGTAATCGGGCTCACCCTCATTGTCAAGATAGACAATAATGATGAATGTCTCAATACTTAATAGGAGAAACATAGACTAAGGTCCCCGAAGTAGAGGACTCACCAATTGCTTGAATAGCACCGAACTAGCCACGTGGAGGAGGAGTATGATCAACTTGGGCTCTGGTTCCTACATAGCGACATCATGTAGGAATAGAGTACGTGTTAGTACGTTTGAATGTACTAAGTATGTAAGATGCAGTGCAAACAAGAATTAAGCATCATAATCAAAATGCATAACAATAGGCAATAGACATAATACAACAATATGGCAAGTATGCTCAATGCATAAGTAAAACATTCTTAAGTAACTCATGCTCATATAGGATATCATATGTGTAGAAGAAACCAAGATAGATTTCCAAATGTACAACCCTTTGGTAGGTTAGTGATGATGTTGCCCCATCACTTAGGTGGATGAGTACGAACCCCCATCTATGTTGGTGATAATGTCGCCCTATCACCATGGTGGAGAAGTACAAACCTTTCCCTAGGTTGATGATTGCAAACCCCCATTTAGGTTAGTGATGATGCCGTCCCATCACTAGGTAGAGAAGTACAAATCCTTCCCTAGGTTGATGAGTACAAACCCTCATCGAGGTTATTCGGGTTCTTAGTCACCCCGAGCATGGTCTAATACAACACTTTATATATAATTTATCATATACATAAGCTCATTTCATCATCATATAGTTATTCATATCATATCTCATTCTTTGGACCTTCAACTCCTCAAGAAACCACATTGGGACATTTTATCAAACATTTAGAGGGTGTGTAATGCTAGTATAAAACCATGAAACATAGAGATGAAATCATTCAAGAAAATCTATTGTAAAACCATCAATCAACACCTTGCAACACCCGCAAGCAATATACATCAAAACCTCTCATCAAATCTTACAATAGATCAAAGATTTATAGCTCAAAACATAGCAAAACAGTCACACTTTCATAGCTTTAACATAGTATGCAATGAATTTTATAATAAGAAAGACCCATCTGTAAATCAACTTTAAATCATGCGATTTGAGTAAAAGGAGGCTTGGGTATCATGGGTGAAAGGAAATCATGAAAGAAACCCACATACGTTAGATTATAGATGAAAATGGTAAGGATTGGAGATGGAGTCTTGAAGCTTGAAGAAGAACCAAGAAGGAGAACCTTACCTTGGACTGAGGGTTTGGGACTTGAGTTTGGGGAGTGAAAATATTACTAAGTGTTTGAGTGAGTATCGGGAAATTTTTAGGATGATATGAGGGTGTAATAAGGCTAAGTATAGTTAGAAACATGGTTAGGAACACTTAGGCCCAAGAACCCAAAGCCTTGGACTGAGTTAGAAATCACTGGCAGCAAAACACACAAGTTCGCGATGCATGCCTATCGTGGAGGCTAAATTAACACATGTCCGCAAAAGCTGCGCATTGCGGTGCTGTCGCAGATCGTCTCTGGAAATTAAAATTTCAGAAATTTGAAATTGTGATTAGATTGATCTAAAATCGGGGTTAGACCCATTTCCCCCTAATATTGACCCCATGAACAAGAATATGAACTCGAATTTTTGATATAGCGCATGGATTTTGAGATATATGAAATTTAAATTCCAGGCTTTCCGGGGCATATTTTCGGACTCTTTTGGGGTCGTTTCAATATCTTTCCCTTGGGAACATTCATCCCAAAATGTAAAAGAGACGTACAAGACAAGAGTGATCATAAACAAATCATCCCCAACAAGAATGTAACATCACCTTTAAAACACCATTTTCTAAATCTCAACATAAGTGTAAAATCATTATAAATTCGTCAACTTAAACATGAATGCATATGATTGACATAGGGTCTGGAACATAAGACTTGAATTCGCATAGGGGACTTAGAGTTAGTAGCTTAGGCTTGAGTGGAGTAGAAAAGATAAGAATACCACCTTTGCATGTCCACTTCTGCCTCCCAAGTAGCACTTTCGATTTCTTGGTTCCTCCAAAGGACCTTAACAGAAGCCACCTCCTTGTTCCTCAATCTCTTCACCTTCCTATCAAAAACCTATACCGAAACCTCCTCATAAGTCAAGTTATCCTCAACAATAGCCACAACATCAAGAGGTACAATAGCATTAGGATCACCAACACATTTTTTCAACATAGAGACATAAAACACTGGATGAACCAAATTCATTTCACTAGGCAACTTCAACTCATAAGCTACCTTGTCAACCCTCTACAAGACCTCATAAGGACCAACATATCTTGTCCTTATTTTCCCCTATTTACCAAAATGGACCGCACCTTTCATTGGAGAAACTTTCAAATAAACCCAATCACACCCACTTTGAATTCAAGGTTTGTTCTCCTCACATTGGCATAAGATTTTTGACGACTTTGGGCTATTCTTAACCTTTCCCTAATCATCCTGATCTTCTTAAAAGCCTCCATAACTAGATCTAGACCAAATAAAGCCACCTCACCAACCTCAAACTAACCAACCGATGATCTACAATGCCTCCCATAAAGACCTGAAAAAGAGACATACCAATGCTAGAGTGATAGCTATTGTTGTAGGAAAACTCAACCAACGGAAGATGGTAATCCCAACTACTTCTCAACTCCAATACACATGCCCTAAGCATATCTTCAAGGGTTTGAATTGTTTTTTTTGGCTTGGCCATCTGTTTGAGGGTGGAAGGCCGTACTAAGGTGAACTTTTGTACCAAGACCCTTTTGAAAAGACCTCCAAAAATGTGAAGTGAATTGTGAACCAATATTCGATATGATGGACAAAGGAACCCCATGCAATGTCAATAACTCATGAATGTACAGCCTTGCATACTCTTCAGCCCCAAATATGGTTTAACTCGTAGAAAGTGAGCCGATTTTGTCATCCTATCAACCATAACCCAAATGGAATCAAAACATGTTTTAGTCTTGGGAAACCCAACCACAAAATACATATGAATCAGCTCCCACTTGCAAGTGGGACTCTCTATGTCTTGGGTTAGGCCACCCGGCCTTTGATGTTCGGCTTTGACTTGTTGAAAACTATAGCAACCAAAAATGAATTTAGCAATGTCCCTCTTCATGCCTCCCCACCAATACACATCCCTCAAGTCTCTATACATTTTGGTAGAACCGGGGTGGATAGAATAAGAAGAATTATGGGCCTCATAAAGGATTTTCTACATCAAACCATCAACACAAAATACACACAACCTACCTTGGTACTTAAGGGCCCAATCTCCCCCTTGGGAGAAAACCTCTACTTTTCCCTCTTTCACCAAGGCCTTCAATTCAAGCAAGGAGGAGTCAAGAT